>BMAO01024363.1:0-75790 GCA_019973975.1 Trichonephila clavata | reverse complement strand
CTTCAAACAGTACAGACCGATTACTTTTCCATCGCATTCATAGTGGTCCGACGAGCACCAGCATTCAAGTCAAAACATTTAATTGATGAAGTGTGAACGGTCTGCGACATTTGTCGAAATAATCAAGCATCAAAAACAAGATTCGTTCAATAATCATCGCAAGCATTGAACTTCGATATTGGGAAGGTCACTAAAAACAATCATGGACGCCATTCTTAAGCAAAAGAAAATCGTAAAAGGTAAGCTAACTCGTTTAGTTTCCAAAATTGATGATTTACAAAAATCAAGCAAATTCTGAATCCATTATTGAAGTTTATGAAAAGGATGTTAATTTAATAGATACTGAAGTGAATAATTTAAATGATAATCTTCTAAAGTACTTGTACAGATGAAGATTTTAACGGTTATGAAATAGAAATGCATGATTTATTTCTAAATTAGATACTCTAAAAATTATTTTAAAAGAGGAAATGAAAAAAACTTGTTAGAATGATAATAATACTAATGCATGCCAAATATTTGCTAACACTAATGTAAACAATTTAAAACTTCCTCGCATAGAATTGCCTAGTATTCACTCAAACTATATGGAATGGATCTCATTTCGCGATTTATTTCTTGGAGTGTAGGAAATAATAATACTTTAAGCGATAGTCAAAAACTGCAATATCTTAAACTTTCTGTAAAAGGCGAAGCAGCCACTTTATTACAATCTATTCAGATAACAAACTATAATTATCAAAAGGCGTGGAATGCATTAACCGAACGCTATGAGAATGAAGCAGAAATTATAAATGCAGCATTAAATAAATTAGTTTCGCAGCCTGTTTAAAACAAGAATCTGCGTCGGGATGCGAAAAATAATAGACACTACCCAACAATGCATTGACACACTACAATTCTAAAGCAACCCGTGGAGCATTGGGACACCTTTATAATTTCTTGCTAGGGGGAACTCGACCTGAACACTACGCGTTTGGACTCTCGAACAAACAAAATAAAAAATCCCTCCTTCGCCCAGTTTAAATCTTTCGTCTTAGGCAGGGCGACTGCAATCGCTTCTTTAGCCAAGTGCCAGAAAGAAAAAACATCTGTTCCCTTTGAAGCGGGGGGAAGTAAAATGACCAAAACAAATAAGAAATTTCCCTACTCTTCACAAATAGTCTCGAATGTTTGCGTACATTGCAATAGCGGTTCACATTTTGGATTATTTGTATGCGATAGTTTCTTAGAACTTCCGATTAAAGAAAAATGGGATGTTGTTAAAAAATACAAATTATGTTTTAACTGTCTTAAAGAAAATAAAACGCATCACATTTCTAAATGCCGTGCAGGTGTTTGTAAATTTTGTTCCAAATTACATAATTCAATATTATGCTAAAAAAAAACCCAAATAATAACAAAACTTTTATTGCCAACACGGTATCAGATATACACACGGAAGATTCCACGATAAGTAGCAATAATGCAACCGTACCTGCCGCTCAGGATGTTTTATTGCCTACCGCAATCGTTTATGTTAAAGACATTAATGGCGCTTTTCAAAAATGCAGAATAATCATTGATTCAGCCAGTCAAGGCTCATTTGTTAGAAAGAGTTGTGTAAATTTATTACAACTTAAGCGCACTAGCGTAAACATAAATGTAGACGGTTTAAGTTCGCGAAACGTGGGAAGGGTTTCAGGCTTAGTTCAGTTAGAAATAACATCACTGTTTTACAAAAATACAAGTATTACTGTAGATGCATTAATTTTACCCAAAATCACCTGTGACCTTCCTCAATTTCAAGTCGATGCGTCTGCTCTGAATACATTCAAAAATTTACAATTAGCGGATATCAACTGTTTTCAGCCAAGCTCAATAGACAATCTGCTAGGTGCAGACGTGTTTGGAGAAATAATGCTCAACAGGCATTTAAATGTTCCAGGACATTCTTTAACTGCAATGGAAACCATTTTCGGTTGGGTTGTTCTTGGAAAAACAAAACTTTTTTCCCAAAGAATCATATCAAATCATGCAAGTTACAACGCAGTAGAGTTTCAACTTGACAAATTTTGGCAATTAGAGGAATTCTCTGAAACAAAACCTTTTACGAATGAAGAAATTGCTTGCGAAAATCATTTTAAAAAAAACTTGACTCAACAGGTAGATTCTCAGTCAAGTTTCCATTCCGAGATTCTAGTGATGAACTTCGTTCATCTAGAGACATTGCCGTGCATCGTCTACAGTAAATCGAACGCCGGTTCAGTAAAAACCAATCTCTTTCTGATCAATACCATAAATTCATGGATGACTACTTGAAACTTGGTCACATGGAATTAATCCCAGAAAACGAGATTGACGTTCCAGCCAGTTCCAGTTTTTATCTCCCGCATCACCCAGTACCCAATAAAAACGGTGACAAATTTCGCGTGGTATTTGACGGATCTGCAAAGTCCTCAAGTGGTATTTCTCTTAACGATAAAATAATGGTTGGTCCACAGCTACAGACTGACTTAACAACATTACTCCTACGCTTCAGGATGCACAAAATAGCCATAACTGCGGACTTAGAAAAAATGTATAGACAAATAACTCTACACGATTCAGATTTCCAGAGAATCGTGTGGCGTAATTCACCTTTTGAGCCAATACAAGACTTTAGGTTGACAAGGATTGCTTTAGGCACTGCATCAGCGCCGTACCTTGCAATAAAATGCTTACAGCAGTTGGCATTAAACGAATCAAATAATTTTCCTCTTGCTTCTAAAGCAGCTCTTAAGGACTTCTACGTTGATGATTTGATGTCCGGAGCCAATTCACTCTCTGAAGCTCTGGAACTACAAAACCAGTTGACTCAAATGGTGTCCAGTGCCGGACTTGTATTGAGAAAATGGGCTTCTAATTGCAGCAAACTTTTAAATTCAATCGATTCGGATATGCGTTTATCTAATACTACTTTGAATATAGACAATGATAATACAGTAAAAACTTTAGGTATCCTGTGGCATCCAGCTTCAGATGTATTCTACTTTAAAATCAGTCCTTTATATTTTGAAGAGGACATTACTTTCTACAATTGCTAAGACATTCGATCCACTTGGATGGTTGTCACCCATCACAATTCAGTATAAAACAATCATGCAAAGACTGTGGAAACAACAATTGAAGTGGGCGAAAGGGTTCCTACAGACATTAAACTTGAATGGGAACAACTTGCTGATGATGTACAATTTGTCAAAGATATCAAAATTCCACGATTCTTGTTAGTCGATTCAGACAACCTGTTTCATCTATTTGGCTTCAGTGATGCTTCTGAAAGGGCTTATGCAGCTGCAATTTACTGTCGCTCTGTATCAGATACAGGAAAAATCAACGTTCAACTAATAATTGCCCCACTAAAAACTGTCCCACTTCCTCGACTAGAATTATGCGGAGCTCTTTTGTTAGTTAAACTGATGGACTTTACTTGTAAAGCTCTGAATTACCCTATATCACAAGCCCAATTTTATACAGATTCCACCATAGTTCTTTCTTGGATAGGATCCCATGCCAGCCGATGGAAGACGTTCGTAGCCAACAGAGTGGCGAAAATCTAGACGTTGTCTTCTGCTACTCAGTGGCATCATATCAGTGGAAGCGCAAATCCTGCAGATCTTGCAACCCGTGGTGTATCATCTTCAACTTTACTCACTTCTATATGGTTGTGTGGTCCCAAATTTTTACACGAAACATTTCCTTTTCAGACAGACTCTTCTGTTCCTGCATTGAATGATGCTGTGCCAGAAGAAAGGTACTGTACATTACAATCAATTATTGTACCAAATCACTTGCCTGATGGTAATGATTTATGAAATAAATCATTACCATTCATCTCTTTCTAAACTTAAACGTATAATATCATATTGTTTAAGATTTGTCAATAATTGTAAAAATTCAAAGGATAAAACAAATGGGTTTTTAAAAACTAATGAACTAAACAATGCTATGTATGTATTAATTAAATTAGTGCAAACTATTGAATTTAATAATGAGATCAATGCTTTAAAAAGAAATCAACCACTATCTTGCAGAAGCAAAATTTTATCTCTTAATCCATTTTTAGATCATTCAAACATTCTCAGGGTGGACGGTCGTTTGCGACATGCAAATCTCGCATATGGCCACAAACATCCCATCCTACTGCCAAAAAGGCATATTCTAACAGATCTCATTATTAGACATTATCATGAAATTCTCTTGCATGCTGGTACACAACTTGTGCAATCTTGTATTCAAGAAAATATTGGATAATAGGTGCTAGAGATGTCATAAGACACTTAATAAGAAAATGTGTAAAATGTTGTAAAGTAAAAGCTTCCATCACTAATCAAATGATGAGCGATTTGCCATCGTCTCGCATTTCTCCTGCTCCTGCTTTTATGCGCTGTGGAGTAGATTATACTGGTCCTTTTCAAATTTTAAAACCATTAAAGGTAGAGGTTCCAAATCCTTTAAAGCATACATAGCTCTGTTTGTTTGTTTCACTACTAGAACTATTCATCTAGAACTGGTGACTGATCTTACAGCAGATGCATTTATTGCAGCTCTGAAGAGGTTTATTTACCGCAGAGGAAAAAGCAGTGACATATACAGTGATTGTGGTTCCAACTTTGTTGGAGCAAAACGCAAACTCATGGAATTTGAGAAGCTTGCAAAATCAGAATATTATAATCAAAATGTTAGTAAATTTTTAACTGATAATGGTATTAAATGGCATCTAAATGTTCCAGGTGCACCACACATGGGTGGTCTCTGGGAAACTGGAATAAAGTCAACTAAATATCACTTAAAACGCGTTGTTGGAGAAACTAAATTAACATATGAAGAGTTTGAAACGTTTCAAATTGAAATAGAGGCTTGTCTTAATTCCAGACCATTAACGCCCATATCTAATGACCCTAATGACCCTAACGACCTATCAGCCTTAACGCCTGGTCATTTCATTATTGGAAGGCCTTTGACAAGTATTCCTGAACCTAATTACATTGACTCAAGTCATTCTTATCTTACTAGATGGCAACAAATTCAAAAACTAGTTCAACAGTTTTGGAAACGTTGGCACAAAGAGTATTTATCTCGATTGCAACAAAGGCCAAAATGGCTTCTACCAACAAAAAATTTTCAATTGAATGACTTGTGCCTTATAAAAGAGGACAATTTACCCCCTACTAAATGGAAAATGGGTAGAATTGTTCAATTACATCTTGGTTTAGATAATATAGTCAGGGTTGTTACTGCCAAAACATCACATGGCATATTTAAAAGAAATATAACAAAATTAAGTCTGTTACCAATTTAAATCTATAACTTTATTATTTGTAGCTCATTTTAATATGCATATATACTTCATTGTTGTGAATGTTTACTTAAATATTAAATTTCATTCATGTATTCATGTAAAATAACTTTATATTGTTCATGTATATTGAAATAATATTTCAAGGTGGACGGCATGTTGTAACCTTTTTTAAGCCTTCTTATTTTTCTCCGTAAGAGGGCGCGCGAGAGCCACCAGATGTATTTTGTGTAACTGTGTAGTAAACATAAATAAAGATTTCTTCAAACAGTGCAGACCGATTACTTTTCCATCGCATTCAGTTACCGTCTCCTAACAGTTTTCAATGCTTATTTTGAGTGCCTATGATTTTAATGCGTCTGTTTCATTGATTCTGTTATTTGAATATCAAAAGTATTAAACAAAAGATAGGCAAATATTAGTGACAACCTAAAAAGAATTAATGAAATAAATATGAAGTGTTAGTATCCGTATTATTGTTATATGTGCTAATTGGTGTATGCTTATTTTAATTTTGTTCTCTTTAGAATTATATAAAAAATTGTATATAGCTTTAGATATTCATTAAAAATTTTGTTCGAAAAGGTAGAAAAAAGTCCTTTTCATTCTCCCTTCCTTTGAAAAAGGAAAACAATTAAGCTTCATCTTGAATTGCAACAAAATAACTTAATAGCTTCAAAAGGTTTTACTCTTAGAAGTTTGAAAGACTGAACACGATTTTGATATTAAAAACTTACTATCGATATTACTTTAGTATTGATTTTCTAAGAGTTCTACATTTCATAGCTTTACATTTTGTTGTTTGAAACTGACGTTTTTTGACACAGACGCATCATCTGTTAGAAGTAATTTAATGAAAAGAGTGTTAGGAGGTACAATATAAAAATGAAGGAATTGAAATACACAAGTATCCCAGATCGATTTTATGTATCTTCTGCATCATGTCGAGATTTTTATTTTTACGGAATGTGTGAAGTGGAAGTTTTAGTCCCAAACAATTTTTACCATCATTCTGAATTTTTTAATTTAAGGGGAAAAGAAAAAAGGTTGATTTTCACCATTTATTTTTCAATTCTTGATTGATTTTTTTAGAAATTTTGCAGTAGGAAGCAACACTAAGATTATTAGATGTAAGCTTCGTAATTTTAAATAAGGTTTAAATATAAACAGGAAAATCTGTTTTTTCTGAAGGATCACGTTGTCAAAAGTATAAAATTCTCCCCAAAAATATCATAAAACAATGAAAAATATAAATAAACGAAGCTTATATTCTGTTATCAGAAAAGGAAATAGTTACAAGGAAAAGGGAAGTAATAGTTTTTTAAGTTACTAGCTGTTACCAACCCAATTCACTGTGTATTTCATGATATTGTATAACTATACAATATTTTTTTATTATTGATATCTAAATCCTAGTATTAAGGTATCCGACTACCTTAAAATTGCGAATATTGACAAAAATTGACAAATTTTTTTATGAATTTATTTTATACGCCATCTTATTAGCCTTATAAAAATACCAAGTTTATCATTTTCCTTTCACTAAAACAAGAACTACAAGTGTTTTAGTAATAGAAGATGCCACTACAATTTAAGCAAGATATATATATATATGTCGTACTTTAAAACGCGTTTTACTCGAAATGTGTTTTTTTGAAAATACTCCAACGATTACTAAAAAAGTTTTGAAAATAATTAACTGAAATTTTTTCTGTAAGTTCTGTATAACAGTAGAAGTGTTTTAACTTTAAAATTTATCAATCACTGTTTTATTACAAAATTTTACAGTCTTTATGTGAATAGAATCACTGTTTTTTTAAGGAATTTCATATAATAACTGAGATAAAGAGCTCTAGTTTTTGTAAAAAAGAAAATATGTCTTATCCTGAAGGTCATTTCAAAATGAATAACATAGCAACACATTAGAATGAAAAAACTGAAAATTTGTTCATAAACCTTTGGAACAGAATGGGCCGCGTTTATGCTATTTTTATAAATTTTTTACCTATTTTTCCCATTTTAATAATAATAATTTCTTTTCCTCTTCTTAATTTTAGCATATTCTTCTTAAAATGTACTAAACAAATCTAAAAATAACAACAAAAAAAAACCCCATATCCATTTTTTTTTAAAAAAAGTTGTCGCAACCAGTCGGATACCTTAAGCTTCCAAACATATACATTCTTATTTTTTAATTAAATAAAATCATATTACGCTGATTTGTGCGTGAGGTATTCTTTTGAATTGTCGTAATTCTCAATTTTAAATCGATTCTCCCCCCCCCCCCCTTCATCTGTCTTCTGCATCAATTTTGTATTTTTAACTGAATCCTATTAGCTTCCATGTACTTCAAAAGTAAATAAAACGTTTTGCTTATAAACAGATTTAATTAAATCAAGTATACCGAAGATGATGGGAATAAATAATGTAAATATTATGAATGTGTTTCCTTTTAATTAAGTAACAACACATTACATCTTAATTAGTTCAATCTATTTGAAGAAGTCTTAAAAATTCAGAAAAGCTTAAGAAGCGATTTAAATGCATTCAATTAGACATAATAGAAGATAATTAAACTTTGATTATTCTATTCTTACAAAAGATTAATCCGTAAAAGAATAATTAACCTTTAAATTAAGTTTATCTTGAAGTGTCAATTAATTAAGAACTGTGAAACTAAAATTCGTATTTCGAATAAAATTTAATTACATAAAAAATGTAATCCCTCTTTCTTGTATTTTTTCGAAAATTTTAGACAGCTTAAAGTGAATTGTATTTTTTAATATGTCTTCACTAGAATTAAATACATGAGGGTATAATGATATTTGGTAGAAACTGTTAATGATGTAAATATCATAGAAATTTTGTTTGATTTGCTAAAAATACAAGAAATAAGTTCATAATATGAAAAAGGGATAATATTCCAACTAATATTTCAAATTAATGAATATCACTTAACATTTAAAATGTTTTTCTCCCCCTATAAAATAAAAAAGCTGCTTTTTTCTTTTTTACTTATAACCAGATATCTTACATAAAGTTATGGTAAAATAAGCTGAGATTATATAAGTTTTCTAACCAATCTTTGATAAGTTTTTATGCTGATTGCTTTATTAGTATAAAAGTAAAATATGAATAAAATTCTTCAAGATTTTGAGAAAATATCCTTTTCCAAGTGACAATATACCATTGCGAGAGAAAAAAAAGGAATTAAATAGATGTAAAGCAATTCAAATTTTAAAAATAAGGTAATTAATATTTACGTAGCTTAGGAGAGGGTTGTAGGCATCTATTATATTGCTTTTTTACCAAATATGAGTATTACAAATTTTTAAAAAAAGTGCTTTCTTTAAATGATAACATAGAAAATATATATATATATATATATATATATATATATATATAATAGAGATTAATTTATTTAATGATTATTTATTTATTTATTTAGAGATTATTTCTTTAAATGATAACATAGAAAATATATATACATATATATAATAGAGATTAATATAATTCATCAATAAGCAATGTAATAAAGCTATAATTAAAAATAGTAAAGAAATTATAGATTTTTTAAAGATAAAAATACTTATTCAGTTCATAGTTATGACTTTGAAGATCTTTTTAACTCTATTGATATCAATGATGTAATTAGGGTAATTTTGGATAATCACAGAAATTATAACCTTAATATTAATTTACAAAAATTTAGAACTCTAATAAATTTTGTCCTAAAAGAAAATTACATTAATTTTAATGGTTCTCTGTACAAACAAACCAAAGGTTTGCCTCAGGGTGGCCCTGCTAGCAATAGTTTGGCTAATTTATATTTACACTTTTACGAAAATAATTATATTATTAATAATGATTATTACATTTTTAGATACATAGATGACCTAATTATTTTTGGTAAAAATAATAATTATAATCCCAATATCAATTTTTATCCGGAATATTTAAAGCTTCTTAAAATTAATAATAATCCTGTTACAACTAATTACTTGGATGTATCATTATATATTAAGGACTATAAATTACATAGCAATATTTATGATAAAAGAGATGATTTTAATTTTAACATTCTTAAAGTTCCCCCTGAATTCTAACTTATCCATCTCAATATATCGAAATATTATTGTGAATTATATTTATCGTAACAAGGTATTAGTTAGTGATAAATCTAATATATATTTAAATATTAATAACTTTATTAAACATTGTATAGAACTAAGTTACCCTCTTAAATTTATAAAAAGTTATATAACAGTTAAATAAAAAAAGTTTTTTCAGTTATACAGTTTATAGATAGATGGCGCCTCTAGCTATGTAATTTTGTAATAATATATTTTATTAAAAATTAATCGTTTATGTCTGGATGGTATTTTTTATTTTCTTTAAATTTTAAAATAAAATATAGAATTTTAAAGTATATATATATAATATATATATAGTAATATTGCTACTTTATCAATACATAATAATTATATGCGTTACTGTTATTGTCCATAAGAAGCGAATACGTACTCACGTGGTAAGTCTATTAATTTGGCTTTGATTTTAAATATTTTAGTAATTATTAAAAGCTATAACATTATAGTATTACATTAATAGATTATGGTTTTATCTATAATATAGTTAAACTTCTCTAGAAATTTATTGGCCCAGAATACTGGCAAATTCAGGTGAAGGTTGGCTGGCCAGAAAACTTTGTTTAAACCTGCATTCCTAGTTCCTAAGGCTGGGAGTTTGCTTTTATTATTTCTGTGGCTAAATCTTTCCTATTATGACGATAGTTATCTTAGGTTTATAAATATTTTTAGTATATTTTTGTAATATATATATATATATATATATATATATATATATATTGTGCTCTGTTATCTTTTAAAGGAAGCACTTTTTAAAAAATTGGAATATTTCGAAAAATAAATGATTTTTTAAAAAAAATGTATATATTGTTTTATTATTTATTAAATTAATCAATATACGAAAAAAAATTAGAATTTTTTTCTTTATTGTAAAGCGGGGTTGTACTTCAGAGAAATACCTAGCACCTCTCATAGATTTTTAAATTTCTAGTATAACAACTTATTATTCACTAACAAAGCTTCTAATAATCCATATTTAAGATGTAAACTTATGAAAAATCTACTTTTTTGTTTTTTAAGTAATTAAACACAAATTATTACATACTTTAAAGCTATTTAAACGTTCCGTTCCATCTCATTTTGCCAGGAAGACAAAGGCTACTCAGCTAGCAGGTATTAAGCCTTTTCCGGCATTTGATTATGACTAGATCAGTGCGAAAACTTCACACTGAAAATATATTCACAGCGAGTGTAAATATGTAATTGAAGTCTGAAAAAAACTGAGTCATTTGGTGAATAAAATAACGTTTGGATTTTATAAAAACTGCATTTCTTAGCTGTTCTAGAAGTATGCTTGGTTATAATGGTTTTTTTTTCATAGTACTTTTACGTTCTTCATGTTGATACTATGCATTGCAGTTTAATATACTAGTTTCTTACAAATTAAAACATCTAAAATTTCTATTCTAATTCTACGTTTTGATACTTCCTTCTTTAGTATTATATTTGTAAAGATAAAAGTAGCGTGTGTGGTATTTTTATGCTTAGAAATTTATTATTATTAAGAATATTAATTATGTAAGTCTGCATGTAAAACAAATTTAAGAAAAATGATTTTTGGCTTGTTTCTATTAAATATCTAAATATATTCAATCCTTATAATACTTGTTCTCATTTATACAGAGTAAATATTCACTTAAATTTTGCCTTTACACACCATTTTCGTAAATAAATAGGAATCACAATAAGTTAAATGTATAGTTCACCCATTAAATGAAACCTAAACACCCAAATCCGTTTTAACTTTCAACTAGTCCATTTTAATTTTCTGCAAGTCAACTACAATACCTGAGTATTCTAAGTGAGTTATTACTGAGATTTAATTGTTTCTCTTCTAAATTAAAATATGTAGATTTGACATTTTTAAAGCCTTAGAGACAAAACTTGGGTTTTCCTCAATAATTCTCGTCATTTGGAATTCGATCCTTTTGTATTTATTAAAGTATTGAAAGATTTTATGTATTACCTAAACAAATATTATACAGAAATTCTTATTTCTAGTTTCAGAGGAAAGGGGAAGAATAAACAATGCTGAATAATGTGCAGATTTTTTTTCTTTTTCATGAAATCTCCAATTTTACAAGAAAAAAGATCGAAAAGAACATCAGACGTTATGTTTCCCCAGGTGAGGGGAAAGGTCAAATTTCACACTTTTATATAGTCTACAGCAGTACTTCTCAACGTTACAATATTTGTGACCCAATATTTAATCATCTTTTTCATCGCGCCCCCCTTTACCCCATACAATAACAATGTATTGAAATCAATAATACTATACATTGACGCTAAAGCTACAATACGACTTTAACATCTTAAATGCCACCGAAATATATAAATGCCTCTCTCAGCCAGTGTCAGTTTCTCCGGACGTGTATACGTCTTTTTAAAGTACGATCTTTTCTGTGCACTGCAATCCATGAAATTATTCTGAAAGTTCTGGAATGCAATAAAAGGAATTTGACAATGCTTGAAGCATTTACTTATTTCAGGGCGTGTTGGGGAGCGAAGCGCGCAATATTTAGTTGGCAGTTAAGGGATTAATTCTAAACCGTACTAATTATCAAGATCAGTGTTAATTTTTGCATATAACTTTATATATCACAATTCCATGGGATCACTGCTAATTATTAAACTTGTTCTTAACTTAGTATTGTTATATTAAGTATAAAAAACATTGTGTGGTGCTGATACATTTATAAGTGTTTTATATCAGTGTAAATGTGTATTTTATTTTCTGTTTTGTTCGAAAATATTTTTTTTTGTTTACTTTCAGTAAATGAATAATTTGTTTAATCATCTTTTGTTTTCGGCTTTTCAATAAGCTCGCACCCTCCTTGTAGAGTTGTCACGCCACCTTAGGGGGGCACGCCCCACAGTTTGAGAAACGCTGGTCTAGGGGTTACCAGAAATTATTGACATACTCAACTTCTGCCACATTGCCAAAGTTTTTGCTATTTTTGGCGGCAAATAATTTTTGTCGCCAAGGAATGCAACTGAATAGTTTGCAAATAAAAGTTCAGAAAGCGTCTACTTTAATTTTTAAAATGAAAAACTACACAAACAAGAAATACAGAGTGACAAAATTTCATTTATTGAAATGAAATTACGTTAAATTTTTTAAATCAAGATTTTTTTTTAAAAAATAAATTTTTTTTTTCAGTCTTGCGTTTTATATTCAATTATATGAATCGGCATTTTTTATGGCTCACTCCTTAAACAGTTTGTCTATCTTTTGTATAAATCAGTGATTTTCAAAGTGGTCTATATCAACCCCGGGGGTCTACGATGACCTAAAAGGGGTCCACATCAGTGAAAAAATAATTTGGGGATACATGAGGTGTAAATGGGGTCTATAATAAAGGATCTCATAAAACCAGACCTAGAATTTAATTTAAAAAAATTAATTAAATGGAAACCATATTTTACATGTGTGTTTTAACATATTCATTCACTAAATTTAATAAGGTTAATTTGCATTTACAAGATGATAGTATATATCTTAATGAAACGAGAACCATCATTTCAGCGTTTTTTGCCGGAATTAAGCTAAAAAAAGTATCATACGGGACATCTGCGAATTTCACGAATTCTCAATTAGCCACAGACGGTCTACCAGGAAAACAACGTTTAAACATACGTTCAACATTTAAATGCCCTTTATTTAGATTTTAAAGCTAGGTTTGAGAATGCTTTGACTGTGTGTGTGGTAATTACCACAGTAGTCAATGAATTCATATCGTCTCACTGGGGAAAAAATCGAATTTAGAAGCAGATGTCAGGAATTCTGGCTTTAAAAAGACGTACCTGTTATTTATCCCAAATTATGGAGTATTGTGAGGAAGTTTTTAATTGCTTTTCCTTCTGATAAGGAGTTTCAGCGCTGTTGCAGACCTCCAAAATAAAATAATAATAATAACAGACTGGATATATTATTAACCAGGATATTTCTGTTTAACCTGACAAGATCGGTGCCAAATTTTGAAAATTTGTTGTTGAAGTAGCTGATTCTTCCCTCCCATTATAAACATTTGTTTTTGTTGAGCAGTTATTTCATGTATTGATTAAATTTTAATTTAAATAATATGTGTTTCTTCAGTTTTAAACACTACACTTAGCTACAATTAGAAATGTAAATCTATTAAAGCAAGGAGCTCTATACCAGCTGTCAAAAAGGTATTTAAGTTGAAAAATTTGCAAAACTTCAATATTAGGTAAGCAGGGGACTATCCAAAACCAAAAATACATGGCAAGGGGTCTATTAGACAAAAAGTTTGGGAACCTCTGTTGTAAATTAACAGAAACTGGAATGTATTTTGTTTGTATATCAAATTAATCACAAAATCTCATATAATTTTAATTTAAATATCATATTTATTTAAAATTTCAACATTTATGTACATCAAATCACAAGTGATAAAAATCATAATCTTCATGAAAGTGAAGAATGCACATCACAAATACTTAGAACAGCGAACAAGACATTGGTACAAAGAACAGTGTAGTGAGGTATTTCAAAAATATAAAAACACATTTCCAGTTAGGAATGAGCTATTTACATTTAAACTATAAACACTGGAATTATTTTTAAAAAAATAGCATATTGGCGTGCGAAAAGTTAAAATATAGTGAATATGTTTCGTGCAATTTTGGAATTACAATTTTCCAAACTTACACTCAAGAGCCAAAACATTATGATCACCATTATGGTGTTAGACGTCCACACGATATCAAAGAAAAAGGTCGTCGGAGACTTTCTCGCATGGTGAAGCAATCCCGGAGCCAGACAGTGGCTCAACTGACACCCCAATACAATGCAGGGCCAAGTAGAATAGTATCGAACACTGTTCAGCGGACACTGTTGGATATGGGGCTACGCAGCAAACAAACGTCTCACTTGTGTGCCTTTGCTCACCAAGCGTCATCGCCAAATGCGTTTGCGCTGGGCCCGGGAACATCGCGACTGGTCCCTGGATCAGTGGGAGAGAGTTGCCTGGTCAGATGAATCACGGTTTGTCGTTCATCACGCCGATGGCCGTGTAAGGATACGCCGTGTTCCAGGCGAACAGTTGCTCCCTCAATGTACAGTAGGTCATACACAGACCGGTGGTAGTGGTATTATGCTTTGGGGGACGTTCTCTTGGGTGTCTCTGGGACCCATGGTGGTGGTAGAGCAGATCATGAATGCTACAGGGTACCTGAACATCATTGCGGACCAGTTGCACCCTTACACGGCTTCTGTTTTTCCATCTGGAAATGGAATGTTCCAACAGGACAACGCCTCGTGTCACAAGGCTAAAATTGTGTTGGAGTGGTTCCAGGAACCTGATGCTGAATTCCAGTTAATGTCCTAGCCACCTAACTCACTAGATCTCAACTCGATAGAACACATTTGGGATGTCAGCTCAGAGTTCAAAGACCACCAATTCGCAATATCTCGGATTTGCGTGGCCGTTGCTTAAATATCTGGTACAATCTGTATCCGGCCATCTACCAAGGACTTGTGACATCCATGCCAAGGCGGTTTGAAGCTGTGTTGCGCGTCAAAGGTAGGCCAACTCGTTATTGACAGGTGGTCATAATGTTTTGTCTCTTGAGTGTATGTATGTTTGCTTAGATTTTATCTCAAAGTGTTTATTGCAATTTTCATTGAAACAAACTTGTCTATTTTTTCCTTTTAGGTTTATGTTTCTCTTAAGAAATTAATATTACAAATCTTTCCTTTATTTTGTATCATGCCTCTCAAAATATTTAATGATGTTATTATAACAAATAAACCTTATCTAAAACTATTATTATTTCAGTGAATACAATATAAGTACAAAATTTAAAAAATTACTAATAGCAGAGGTGTACATTTTTCACCCATTTAACAGGCCAATGATAATGACAAAGGAGAATAAGTAGAAAATAGTGTAATAAACATACTTTTCATTAATTTGACAGCAATCAAGCAGTATTTTTTAGTTATTGTATAGTTAGTGGTTGGAGTGTACATCCAAAGGGATGCCAAAGTCTTCAATGGGATGCTAAAAACGCAAAAGTAGGAGCATATAGTTGTTAACTTGGGAGCGGTCACGCGGGGCACAGAGTCACCCCAGGCTCACGAAATCTTTTATTCTGGGAAACCTGTCTATTTTTTATCAATAACCTTGTAAGTATCCTCTTATATAACAGTCTTGGAAACTAAAATATATTTGTCATACATTTTCCTGTTTCTTGAAAGTGGAAAACTTTTTAATTTTTGTAATATTAAGGTACTTAGAGACTGAATTCCCCGCACTATCACTTTTGTTCCAAAATACTTTTTTTTGTGAATAAATATAATCCCAATTTTAAAAATAAAGAACATATGAAAATAAGAAACATTTCTGTAAGTTATATTAATAAAATTTTACGTTTGTGCGCATGATATTTTCTAAAACAGTAGCTCTGATTTTACTAGCAGTAATTTGATTTATAAAGTTAAATGCATCTTTATTACACTGTAGCTATTTTTATATTAAAAGAATAATAAATTATATTTTTAAAAAAATAAAATGTACACCTTTTTAAAATTTTAATATTTTTTAAATATTTTTAAATACAAAAAATAAATAATACTAAAATTTGTTAGAGTTTATAAAGAATGTGATAAATTTTACGATTCTATAAAATTTTATACATCAAATGCTACCATTTTAGAAAATAGCATGCGCAACTTAAAATTTACTTAATATTTATGGCAGAAAATGCTTCGTATATTCCTATCATTATAATTTTGAAAGTTATTATTATATTTTAAACATTTTACACCTTTTTGGAACCTCTTATTTTTATAAATAATATGCAAAAGAATCGAATAATTTAATTCTAATTTCAAAGAATTATATCGATTTGAAAATTCTTTATATTCTTAGCTCTCGCGACAAGATGAACATTTCTGAGTCCACTTATGAGACGTTCATACACGATCTAGAGGGTGGTTGGCGTAGTCATTCACGTTCAGGATCATTACCGAGCTCAAAATACACGAAAGCTGTGTTTCCGTTAAACAATGTGTCTTAATCATTATTTTATGACGAACGCATTTTATTTTCCTGGGATTTGGAGTGCCCAGATTGCTGTCGAGATAGAATGAGAGACATGATTAAGTAATTTTTATGCAAGCTATTGTTGTCTCCTATAGGAGACTCATAATTAAAATAATTTCTAATAACTTCAAAACTTTACACTCTGTACACAAAAACATTACTGTAAGGAAATAAAGTATATATCATGTATATATATATATATTTAAATATTCATTCAACATCTTTTATCATTTTCTCCTTTATTATATACAATTCATATAACAGGACAATATATGCAAAGTTAAAATATTCACATTGTTTACAAAACATCGGAACAGTAAGCCTATTTTACACATTTCCACATTTTGATTTGCATTGTGAGCTCTTTATATTACAACTTTATTTCTTAAATCACTTGCATATCACAAACGTTTTTCACATTTGATACGTATACATAATAAACAGGGTTATCAGGATGAAGCAATAAGATTTAGCTTAAGATAGCTCCATGGTTAATAAGTTATTTACATCAATTATTTTAAAAAGTTAGATTTTTCAGTAAAAAAAGTAATTGTCACATTTGATATTTTTTACTTTTGAACTGTGCAAAATATTCTCAAATTCACTGATAATCAACACATAAAATTTAGTGATAATCAATAAAATTTATTTTTGCAATTACTAGTAAGAATGTGTTTTCATAGAAAGTAAATTAATACATTTAAATGATAAGATGCCTATGGTATATGTCGGATGAGAAATTATGTGATAATATTAATATACAGTCAAACCTCCATATTACGAACCTCTATTGCACGATTTTCTCTATTTTGCGAACTTTTTCTTGAACCAGAACATTCGACTATTTTCTTCGTAAAATAACTTCCAAATAGTGAAGTACATTTTCTATTTAACGATTGTTTTCTTGTGATTCGATTTTTTCGCCCTATTTTTAAGCATTTTAAGACATTTTTGAAATTATTTTATGTTTTAGCACATTTTATGGCAATCAATGACCTTGAACTGGTTTTACCAGGTGCTTAACTCCCCTAGAGAAATGAAATTGCCATACTTTTCAAACAGAAAATTCAAATAAAACAAACAGGCTTCATCAGTAATTAAATTTTTAAGGATGCATGTAGTAATTTAGGCTCAAAATTACTGGTAATAAAATAAGTACTTTTAAAATTACTTGTATGCTTGGAAAAATCGTTAAAACATTAATTTGAATATTAAATTATTTTTTAACACTGAAAATATAGTGTATTCCTGGTAAATGCTTTTTTTTTCTTTCTTGTTTTCCTTACGGATTTCTTTTCTATGGGTAAGATATATAAAACAAATAGATATTAATTTTCCAAAAAAATGTGAATAATTATTTTTTTAAAAAATAATATATAGTGTGTACAAATTTAAATTTTGTTTTATGTAGTTTCTAAAGTATACAAAATGAATCGCTATATAACGAGTTTTCCATATAACGAACTTTTTTTCCCGGGATTTAGCGACTTCTTTAAAATGAGGTCTGACTGTATTTAATTTCTGGAAATAATGATCTGAGTAATATAAAAAAGTGGATTGCCTTTTAGTAAAATTCCATGAATAAAGTTTGTACAACAATAATTTGTGCATCCACGTGCAGTGGAATTAAATGGTATCTTATGCTATATGAATAATATCAAGTACTAAAAAGCAACAAGAACATACCATACGCTCTTGCCTCTAGTTTAATTCCAAGAGCTTACATAACAAGAGTTCTGATCCCAGGGAAGAGAAATAGTGAAGCATGACATAACAAAATGCATCGAACATATTCTTTTAAAAATTCATTTCTAATTAATAAACATGTTAGTTTAAAAAGAAACGATTTTCTTAGAGAATTTCAAACCGAAATCTCTAAAAAGTAATTGTTTCCATCATTTCCTTAGATTGAAAGTTACTCTCAAGGATAAAAGTTGGAATCAACGGTATTATTATGAATTACATGCTACCCATCCAGTATAGTGGTTAGTGAACCTGGCTGTGGTGCCGTAGGGGCCTGGTATTTTCCTTTATATTTCGTTTTTTAAGAATCAAGCTTTAGTAAACATAAGAGAAGGTTCAAGGTGAAAAACGAGAAATAATATTTTTTAATCATGTTTAAACCTGGTTAACGAGTTTTTAGTCAGACTCTTTAAAAATAAAATATAAATTTTTTTTTACTTTACCATTACTTTAAATATACAATGAAACTTATCCTAAATATTAAGGAAAATATATAAAAATCAATTACACAAAATTTAGCAATTATAGTTATTTATTGTTGGAGAATTATGTAAAATAAATATTAAAAAAAAATATTAATATTTCATAATATGAAATTTCTGTAGAAAAGTGACATAAAACATTATTCATGAATATTGTTTGTTAATTAAATAATTTTAAGTAAAAACTAATGCATCCAACAAGTCATATTTTATAGATGAGTTTAATTTGATACCACAAGAAATTACCACAGATAAAAAAAGATTCTTACTGTCTCCTTGATACTTCCCATTCGAATGTTTTTTTCTGTCATTTTAAATTTATTGACACTGAATTTCTCTTCGCCATACTTTTAATTTAATATTCAAACATTTATTTAATATTCAAATATTACCGTTCGTTCATACAATGTATATTTTCTCTTTTTATTTGAATTCAAGTAAATTATACGAAATTTCAATACTTTATGATTACCAGTAGAAAAATAAAATTATCCATCATTTGAAAGTGAAATATTTATGATTTCCATTTCGGGAAAACTCAGGTTAAACAGTCAGGTATATTTTTTAGAAGAAACCGGCATGCAAGTCTTAAGTATTACCTAGTTAAAGCATGAACAAAATTCTTATTTGACCAATGATTCAACTTTTTAAAGGAGTGAATCAGGTAATCTTCAGATTAAATAAGCAGTAAGCACATTAATGACCTTTCAGTAACTTATATAAATAAACTATACCTAAATGCAAACTTATACCAAAATAAAAGTTTATCACAAACAATATCAAAATTCCACTTAACCCAAACTGGCTGTTTTTTAAGTATTTTTTCCCGGTTATAATACTTTTAGTTAAAAGAATGATGATAAAATTAACACGCATACATTTAATAGTACAAATAATATTTTTTCTCCGATGTGTTCCCACTTACACTTATATAGGGACAGAAAAATAACAATACATTGTGCTATCCTATATCACCAATAACAGAGATCTGGGTGCATGTATATATGTAACAGATCCATAAGATATTATATTTAAGGCATAAAATATTATGATTACTTTATATTAAGCTATGTGAAGGCAATACGAAAATATCCATCCAGTTGCAGTTGTGCTTATACCGGTGGACGAAATATTCCACAAAAATATTTATGTACAATATTTTGCATATTAAGCAGATAAAACCATCAAGTACTGTGTAGAATCCTGGACAGTTCAATCTTGCGCTTTGTGGAAAACCACTATGGGATTGTCCGGGATGTACCTCATGCTGCAACGTCTGCTTGATATGACGTCATGCTCTTCTGCCCGACAAACCTCATGCTATAAGATACTGTTGGGCTCTTCTGAACTTCCTTTGGCCTCGTTACGAGAAACTTCTTTTTCTTCCGTCACTGGTCGGATTCTTGGAACAGGAAAGGATTCTGCTTTGAGGGAAAAATATATTTTAAGAATGGAAGACTTTCGGAAGAGAAGAGTGGAAAAAAAAAACAAGATATCAATCATTGGCATGGCCAAGTAATTTTAGCGCGTTTTTCACATGTTGTATTTTACAATAATGCAACTAATGAACTTTTTACTAACAGAAAGTAGTGTACTGTACCACTCCTCTAAATGTACTACTATTGAGCTGAAGAGAAATAATGACACAAATCTCTATCAGCACTATAAAAAATCAAAAAAGATTTTTTTTTTTTACAGAAGCTACAAAAGCCCGGACAAGGTGACTTAACTCCTTGTCTAGGCATAAAACTCGCTTCTTTGTATTTATTCTTTTAAGTTTAACAAGGAAAAGTATATACAATTAATAATAACTTAACTACTACATTACTTAAAGTTTATGGAATAAAAAGAATGACTCGTATACGTAAACATTGATGGTGTAGTCAGTCAATTTTCCAAAGATTGCATCGATAGTGGTGCCAGAATCAGTTGTTGGGTTCAGTTCAGGAAAATTTGTAGGAAAATTCGGGAAAACTATGGGAAAATTTAAATATGATTCGGCTCATCTAGGGCACAAATGCGACCAAATGCCGAAAACCCGAGGGTAATTGGTTGCTTATTGGCTGAAAAAAGGTACGACAAAATATGGAACGAAGACGAAATTTGCGCCCTAATAGCGCTTTTGTTCCACTACGTTAAAAACGCGCTAAAAAATTGTTACAAGTTTGCTTAAGAGAAAATTACTTGAAAATTAACAAAGGGCTCGATTCATGACAATCACATGAAAAAGACAAACACGCATTCTTCATTTAATTCAAAACACATAGAGTACAACGTCGTGTTGTGGTGACCTGTAGTTATCCCTTACATTCGAACCCTCCTGTCTATCTGTACACCCGACTAGATGTGTAGGATGAACTAAATAATCTACAGACAATATGTCAATCCAATTTGATTTATTAATTCTTATTATGGATTATGAACAAACACAACGCAATTCTAATTAAGGTATATAACAATGGTAGAGTGCAGAGGTGAGATATACTAATGCGAGGATAATATTACAGAACTTCAACTGAATCTAAGATAGCTTAAATACGCTCATTTACAACTACGCCGCACACTAATAATCAGCTTTTACTTAATCAATTTTACGATACCTTATTGCTTCGGTTCCTTCACGGAGAACTTCAGGTAATATCTTTAGCTGGATCAAATGCCGATGGCTCCACGCTCCGTAATATTTAATTTCCCTGCTTTTCAATCTTTACTACCAACTTCTCCTTGCACACATCAAACGTATCAACCTCGCTTAACTTGTCAACAACTACGTGTCGACAGCTCACTTTCTTCACTTCACTTCACTTGACATCTTACTTCATTCTCCTTCAACTCGCGAAAACCGAATTTACATAATATTCCTCATTTACATAAATCACGCCTGGTTTCTCGATGAAGGTTGGTTGAAATAAACATTTTGATTGAAAGAAAAAAGAAGTAATTAGTAGACTCGCGTATAGATCCGTCACAGTTTATCTGAACATTTACTATCCGGAGCGTCAAATATCCGAACTAAAGTCCGGATACGTATTCGAACCATGCAATGCTGTACAGTTACTTCGTGTGAGACCAAAAGTGACGGGAAAACTCAAGGTGAGGGGTATTTGGGGAATTTCAGCTGTGTGATTTGGTAAACATCTGCGCGGAATATCAGGTCAGTTTGATTTCCAAGTGAGGGGGTGTATACGTGCTCTTTTGTTGAGTCTTGTTGCTGTAGAAACCTGGATGGCATGCGATGTAGAAGACCGTGGATTTCAAATGCTAAATGGTGACGAGATTGCGACTTCCGTGCAAGAAGAATCCGACCCTGTCGACGATGAAACGGATGAAGACGAGGACCACAACAACGAAAGTAGCAAATGCTGACGCGTTACCTGGGTTAGAGACAGCTATGGAGTGTTACGAACAACAATCAGAGTGCTGTCCTACTCAACTACTGCTGCTGAAGAGAATCAGAGACCTTGCAGTGAAAAAACGAAGGTGTAAAATGGTACACCGAAAAATAAGTGATCATTTTCCACAATCAAGGTAAAAATGAAATATTATGACAGAAAATTTACAAATCGTGTAAATCTCAATCGTTTAAAAAGGCTTACATTGTTTCAGAAACAGATCTAATAACATGGAGTCAGATAGATAAAATCACCTTCTCTTATCGAAGTCAACGCACACCACTGAACCCTCTTCTGGACTCTACTAACTCTATTTTTGTCTCAAAGGTTCTGTACATAGACTCATGAAAATTTCCATTAGGGTCGATCCCAGACTCTTTTCGAGGGTTCCTTGGTTAAATTTGTCATCAGTGGTGATAAAATCACCAATCTCGTTTCCCTGTGTGCTCTAATTTTTTAATTAAACATTAATACAATCAACCCTTTGTGCAATGATACCAAATGAAAAAGTTATTAAGAATGTCCTGTTTATTATACCTATATAATTGAGAAGAGAGAGAGAGAGAGTAATACATAAACCTACTGACAAAAAAAATTGTTTTAGAAATGCCTCAAGGGTAGTCCTGAAAAGAATCTGAAATATTTACGGAAAAATTTAGTTCATGGAGTTATAAAGAAACCCGGTTCCATTATATTAAAATTTAAAAACAATAATCGTGTTATAATTAGAACTATTTTTCTATTAATAAAAGTAATCTATTAGATTTAACTCCTTGAAATGTCTTGGGTGCTTATTTTTACAGGTATAAGCGCTATATTAAAACAAACTATGCCGTACATTCAATATTTACGGAAAAATATTGATTTGTGACGTCAATAAAAAATGGTAAAATCCTAGTTTAATCCTCTACCTTGGCGACAAAAAAATAAATAACACCAAACTTTCCCCCTTCAGTATTGGAATCTTGAAATCCATTTTAATAGCAACAACTGTAAATCTAATTCGCGAAGTTTACGATCAATAAAGGTGGTGTCTGAGGAATAAATTCCTACCAACAAAACTTAAGTGTGAGATAGTTGTAAGCGTAAGAAAGGAAAAGACAAAAATACAGATTGAAAAAAGATCCCTTGGACGTCATCCGTTTTACCCAAACCAACAAGCCTTGTTAAGGAAAAAGATCACTGTGAAAATGCAGAGGCGTAAATCCCGCACTTTCTGAAAGAAGGTAAACCCCTTAGGGAACTTAGTCACTCTAGAGTTCAATGAAAGTTCTAGGTGACGGGTTTCTAAATTTTGGACAACTTTTTTGGCTGACTTTGCGCAATTAAGACATTTTAATTACATTTATATTTTACCAACAGTAAAACGAAATTTGACTATATCAGAAATGTATTTATAATTGAAAGCCTTTGTATATGGTACATATTATAAAGATGTTAATTATTTTATTTAAGAAATTCGCTTACTTAATGCATAACTTGAATTAATTAACGTTGAATATCTATTTGTGATAAGTTTTCGAAAAAATATGGCCATAGAATATTCTTTTTAAGGACAAACCATTTAGTCGAGAAAGTAAGTTTAGAGTTAGATTATAATTTTGTTCAAAACATTTGTATAATCTTGAATATAAATATCAAATTATCAAAAACATCATAAGCTAAATTGTTGCTTTAACACTTTCATTAGATAAAGTTTGAGTTGAAAGTTAATGTAATATTCAAAAGTACATTGGAATAGAGCCTTTTAAATATTAGAAATTAAGAACCTTTATCTTTGAGTAATCTAAATTCAATAATTATTTAAGAAGAAAATTGAGGTTTGGGGAAGATTTTATGGAACAATATGTAGTCAGAGAAGACAAAAGTCATTCTGAAAAAATATTTTCCAATGTCTTAAAATTTTTTAAAATCTTTATGGATGATTTAGATACTTATTTTCAACTTTCTTTTAAAATTAGACAAGTATGCAGAATTCAATAATTCTCCCCTCCCCTCTCTCATTTTCCTGTTCCTAAAAACTTACCATTTTCTTGTGTTATGTTTTAATATGCAAGCCCTCTTTAAAAAATTATAAAACATGTACTTTTATTTAAAATAAATGGCGTAATAAAAATACTCACCAGGTCTGGAACAGCATGCTATTATAGATTTACCGGAAAATCTGTAAAAGCGCCAATGTTTCCGAACTGCCTCTTGAACCTAAATTTAAAAAAGAAGAAAAACCAAAATATTGAACTGCATTTCATGAATATTCTCTTGATTTGGTTAAAACAATGTGTAACGGGTCTATTCGCGTACCTCCTAATAATTCTCTTGGGAAAATCTTTCTTTAAATATTATTCAATTGAAAACTTTCTCCGGAAGAAGAAGACGCGGTTTATGTAAACTATGTCGCGTATTTAAGCATTAACTATAAGGTTCGAAAGGAGAGAGAGATTAGAAGCTAACGAATAGCAGTGAGTATTAACGTAATAGAAAGCTAGACGAAAGTGTTCACAGTAGATTATCTGCTTAATACTTAAGATTGACGATTTGTCAATTAGATAATTAAATTTGATTAGCGTTGGCTTGAAGTATATCAACTTAGACGTATCTTAGGTTATTGGAATGCGTAAGGCTAAGATATTCCTAAAGTAAGTGATTAAATTTATATTTAAATTTACTTATACCGTCTTCCTCGCGCTTGCTCCCCTTCTGATTAAGAGGTGCATTTCTTGATCTTGGGTTGTTCAAGTTTGTTAGGTTGTTCAGACTTGTACATAAATTGTGTTTGATTTGATTATGGCTAATCTTCCTTCTAACTCTCGTGCACTGATGTTTGGGACAGACCAACAATCACAAATGTAAAGGGTGACAAGCCAAATATGGAGATGTCCTATTTCGAAAAAGAGTTTTATTCTGTCAACCTCTTTTTTTTATGAAACCTATAAGTTTAAAACTTTGCTTGACATGTGCGATATATTTTAGAAATCTTTAAAATAACTTGGCTATCCATATCTCAAACTAAACTATAAAAATTAACCAAAAAAATGTTATCAACTTTCTCATATATTTCAATTTAAGCTTAATCCTTTTTAAATAATAGCCAAAGCAAATATTAAAGTACGAGTATAAAAGCAATTTTACAAATATGTTAAATTTAAAACATCAATTAAGCCATTAAAAGATTTTTAGCATTTTATGGAAATGAATGTCTATGGATTTATGTAATATATTATATCTAAGCTTTAAATAAAGCTTTGAGCATATTCTTTTCAAATATAAGTAAAAAATGTTAAAGTCTGTTGAAGAAATAATCAAACATCGTTGTAGCGGTATCATTTATATAAGCCAGTAACAGCCTCCTGACTGAAGTGATCATTTTAATCCAGTGGTAAATTACATTCTTACGGAAGCAAAATTACCGGGTTCTGTTCTTCCAGATGCGCACCACTTCATTGATGACCCTGTCTGAATTCAGAAAAGGCAATCTTCTGATCTGTCATGGCGCAATTTACCCGGAAAAGGAGCAACCAAAAAACTCACAAGACTCACTTGACGCAGCAAAGCAAACTCGTCAGAGTTACTTGACGCAGCAAAGTCGTCCGACTCACGTGACGTAATTCCTCCAGCAACAACTGCTCACGCAACACACTCGACATAACAACTGTATTGTTCGTTCGCCTTTCCAACGAATCACTGGTGGGGGAGAATATAGCGGTATCGTCTATATGAGCCAGTTGCAGCTTCCGGATTGAAGTGATCATTTGGCACAAACGCCCGATGGTTCGTGAGAAATGAAGAATTCAGGTTTTGGTTAAATATCACAACCATTCGGGAAATCATGAAAATAATTTCAATAAATTTCTTTACAAACATCCCCCTTATTGATAACAGAACTCTTCAAAAAATCGAAATCTACGATCCTGAACCCTCGTTTATTAGACTCCGAAATATTCCACTTTACTTATTTTCACAAATCTCCCTCTTTTTTCTTCACTTCAATTTCTTAATTTTTATCATTAATCCAAGTTTCTCAATCCTCACACCATCCTAATGTCCGAGCAACTCATCCCTCCCATCGGAAGCGATCAGCTCGACCAATTGGGAGTGAGGCTCTCGCCCTCTTCGACTCGGATCAATTTTTTCAATCTCAAACTTTTCTCCATCCCAGGACACACCCACTAACGAAACGCAGCTTCCCGATTGGACGAGCGCACTGTGCCCCTAATCCGCTTATATACCCTTCATTTTTCCACCTCACTCAGTCGGAAGTTGGCGGTCAAGGTGCCGGGTTCTTCCGGTTGCCGAGTTTGTCGACCTGACACCAAAGATTAAGTTGGCCGTACGCTAGCCTCCGGTAACTGAGTTAGCCGCGGTTGACACAGTATTCCACCAACACACCCCCAACGCAAACAAAAATAGCTCCAGCAATTTTTCTTCATATTATTGCTTTTACATGTCGCAATCAAATGTAACTTCTTAATTTTAATTCTTAACTTTTAATTTTCTTTCTTTTCAAATCTTTCCACCTTCCACTAATCATGGAAAGTGTAATTTTTAATGCTCAACTAAAAAAATACATGATAGGGGATGAAGACCTCATCAGAGATCATGTGCCCCATCGACCATTCTACCGTTCATTTGGCACTTCAATGTACTAAGCGACATGTGACATGCTTACGGAATCAACGATACCGGGTTTTGTTCTATCGGATAAGAGCACCACTTCATACTTATTGCCAGAGTTGATTGATTGTTTATTAACAACACACTTTGATGCTATTCGAGGGCTCTTGGCAAACAAACCTAGAAATATTGAAAAGTTTTTAAGCTAGGGGTGGGCAGTTGCTTGGACTCGAGGTCCACACTCGTGGTCCGGAGGGTCACACTTTTTTAAATGATTACATTCATTAGCCAATTTTGCATCTCAGAAAAGGTATTGTGACGTATGTGCGTCCCCCTTTGAGACATCTGGGACTTGCTTCCCACGGCCGGGTCAGTTTTTAGAAGAATGATGACCAAACGTGCAAAAACACCTGCAGTCGCTAATATACTGGGACGGACGTGTCTTAATTAGCCCCTGCAACCTTTGACCCGAGGGGAAGCATTTCGCCACCACCGGATGTGGGGTGTGAAAGGGGACGCGCCGAGATCGGTCAACCGCGAGGAGACCACAAGAGGGCCGAGGGAGAAGAAAGTCGAGAGCAAAAACTTCGCATGGAACAGACACCAACAAGATCCCTCCCTGACAAAATTATTTTGGAACTCAAAAGTCATCTCATAGTGCAAAATTGTATATTAATGTAAATAATAGCTGTGACTTAATTAAACTAAATTATTATATTTCAAACACGCTACCATTATTGAATCAAACGTCACAGTATCAATTACCTAATCTATAAATATGTTAAATAATATAGGGTGGCAATTTTGTTCGATTTATTTACTGTGCTAATCTGATATCTATAGCTGCAACCCCATTTTATTTGGGAATCAGTTTAATGCAGTGTTTCTCAAACTTTCAATATTTGCGACCCAATATTCAATCATAATTTTCATCGCCCCCTTCCATACAATAACAAAGTATTAAATTCAATAATACTATACTTTGAAGCTAAACAGTACGACTTTACGTGCTGCCAGAGTATTAAACGTGTAGGGATGTTGGCCTAATCGGCCCCCTCCCTCTCCGTCCTGCCCGGCTAAAGGTGTGGGGAGAAACAAATCATCACCAACAACTTCTATAATAACAATTAGTTTCATTTATCCTTTAAACACACTTAAACAATCACAAGTGAAACGACAAAAGGAAACCTAGGAGTGATATATAAAGCGTTATCTAATCTCAATACCCAACTCTAAGTAAACCCGACTACGTTTACTAGATAAGGAGAACAAGCGCTAATGAACCGATAAATAATTCTAATTCTTCTATCTTAAATGCTCAATCTAATAATTTAATCTCTTAGCAATTACTTCCTTAACTCGCGCTATGTTTGTGAATGAAATATTTCAATATTCACACTTACGTAACAGCTCCTCGGCTCCTTCTCTCTTACATCTACAAAATCTATATAGACTTTATATAGTCAAACTAATTTAAATACCACGGTTTCTTCTTGAAAGGCTGTGAATTAATATAAATACTAGCCCCAAAGTTCCCCCAGGAGGATTAGTAGGAAAATGGCTCGAATAGACCCGTCACAAATGTTCGCCAGTGTTTCAATTTCCCCGGACGTATATATGTCTTTCCGAAGCACGATCTTTTCTGTGCACTGCTATCTATAAAACTATCCTGAAGGCTTTGGAATGCAATAGAAGAACCTTGACAGTGTTTGGAAGCATTTACTTATTTCAGAGTGGCTTCTTTATTCTTTTTCTATCCCCCCCCCGCGATACACCACATACTCTTATCTACTTTACGTGTTAAACGGTGGCATTGGGGAACGAATCACGTAATTTTTAATTTGCATTTAAGGGATTAATTATAAACCGTACAAATTATCAAGATAAGTATTAATTTTTGTTTTTAATTTTATATATGACAAGTCTATGGGGGTCACTGGTAATTACTAAACTTGTTCTTAACTTAGTATTGTTAAATTAATTATAAAAGATACATTGCGCATTACTGATATATTAATAAGTATTATATCACAGTGTAAATTAGTATTTTATTTCTTATTATGTCAGAATGTATTTTATTTGTTTACTTTCAGTAAATGAATATTTTTTAAAAATAGTCTTTTGTTTTCGACTTTTTAATAAGCTCCCGCCCCCTTGTAGGGTTATCACGCCCCCTACGGAGGCGCGCCTCACAATTTGAGAAACACTGGTTTAATGAGATAAATGTTCCCTATCGCACTTTTCTACAGTTTTCCTTATTCGTTTTTGTTTATTTTCAGTTATAAATATTTCGTTCGTGCATGTGTGTTCAGATGGCCGTCCTAGTAGATAATACGAGATGAATCTTTGGTTGCATAAGAAAAAGAAATCTCGCTTCAAGTCGGATTTTGTTACTGTTTTGGTGTGCCGCAAAAAAAGGCTTTGTGTACGACTATTTGCCCACCCATGTGTAAATAGTGGCTAATTGACGAGGGCAATACCCAGCTGGCACCCTCCTCTCCAAACATCAGACCACACTAATTATTGCCAGATAAAGAGAGCCTGCGTAAACGTTTACTAATGGAATGGGAAACAATATTTTTTCCAAGCAATAATATTATTCGTCCTTTAAAAGAATTTTGAAGATTATCCAAGGCTGTTTTCTCTTTTTTTAAAAGTAATGGTAATTTTTTTTTTAAAATAGTTGTTTTTTTCTTTGAAGTAGTTCATTTATTTTAAAGAAATTAACCTAATTATTTTCAGACTTCTGTCTTTAATAATTCCGAAGAAATACCATTTAAGTGTTTAATATTTATTACGAGGTGATTCCAGAAACTAAGTACAGCTTTAAAAAAAAATCGCATAAAAATTGTTTTTTCGAAACAAATTTTTTTTACATAAAACAGCTTGCTGGAAACTATTTTTCTACCTAGTTACTACCATTGTTCAGACTCTTGTCAGATTGGAAAACCAATTTGCCCATACCCTCTTCAAAGAAAGACGCTACCAATGAACAAATCGTAGTGAAATTTTATCACAAACCAATCTTATTGTGAACCATTTATTTTCACGAAATTCCTCATTCATTTTTTTCATTTAAACCATTATTGAAAACAGAAGGTTGCTCACTTTGTGCATCGTCATGAATATTGTTGAACCCATCATTGAATTGTCGAACACATTTTCTCACCATTCTATGACTCATTACATTTTCGCCATAAATCTACAAGTTGATGAAGAATTTCACCTGCCGTAATATCCATCCCTTAATCACCTGCCTTGCGTCCAAAAAACGGATTAAAGAACGCACTTCATTGTCGGAGAAATCGGCAATCTTCTTAAACATTTTGAGCTCTCACTAACACGCGTAAAACAACACAATCCACCCGTAATGGTTTCACTGTACCGAAAATCAACCAAAGACACGTATATGCAAATGTTGAATACCGATACTAACGCTGCGGTAGAAAGAAATGATACTGAGATTACGGACACGACTCGTGTATATTTTCAGACTTTATCTCAAATTATTTCAAAGAAACCACATTTAAGTGTGCGCCGATCTCCACCAAAGGACCCATTTACTGTTATGGAACTAGTAACGTCTCAACGATCATAGAGCTTCGTGTGGAAAAGTATCTGAGATCTGACGCACCAACGCTTATGTGATGATATTGGAGAGGAAGTTTACGTGGCGTTCTCCACCAATGGACCCATTTCCTGTTGGGTGACTAGTGAAGTCTCAACGGTGATGGAATTATTTCCAGTGGGAAAGTTTCCGAAACCGCGCATACCGACGCTTTTGTTTAAAGGCAAGTCAACGTTTTCCTTCCCTTTATCGATCTGACAGAGAGATGACAGGAGCTGTTCCCATGGCTTCAAAGTCTACCGCGTAAGGGGTGACTAGGATCAATAGTTCAATAGTAATACCGGCTACGTCCAAACAAAACTTATTCTGCCTTCCGTGTCGTTTTGGGGGGCGTGAAGTATTTCACCTTTTTAATTGTCATTAAAATGGAAGACCCCGTGACTCTCGATATACTAAAAGTGTCACAGACGCTAGAGAGACACTTCTACAGGTTTCAATACTCTACCACGCTTCTACACGTTTCAACACTCTACAACACCCCACCACACTCCCATGGACGCTCTCCGACTGACTTCCGGATTTGCTTGGACTCACAGGCTACAGTGACCTATCAAGGCTCACTCTTACGAAAATCCCAATGCAGCCCTAAACAGGAGTGACCCGGCCTTGCCAGCGACCTCAACAGCGCTGCACCTTTCAGTACCATAGCAAGTGTATAACACTCAATACATTTATGACAAAAATATTGAATTCACACATATTGCTTTTTTCTATACATTTCAGAATGTAAGTGAGAATGCTTACCTCTTTGTTTAGGAAACAATAGAGTAAAGAAATGAAAAATCCTTGAGAGGCACTCAGCACATGCGCAGTGTAGAACCACATGGCAAATTGCAAAGGTGTGCCGTCGATGGGACCGGGGATGATGTCCATGATGTTTGTTATGCCAAGCAGAGGTAACAGCAAAAGGGCAGCGCGTACCGCTTTTCTGGAAAGAAATATTTTAACTCAAAATTAGAAGAGATAATTAAAAAATTGATCCAATCTTTACAATTTTCAAATTGATTTCTAAAGCATTTAGTTAAGTGTTATTCATTGATTGTAGTTCTAATATTAATCGATTATGTACTAATCGCATATGGTAATGCATATATGTAGTGTTCATCAATTATATATATATATATATTACTGAATAATATATATTACATCACAATAATATATATATTATTAGTTATTAATGGTACATCTATAAATACATAAATTAATTAATACTTGCAGTTATATAAAGTATAACTAATTCAAAACATTTTTGCGTTTTTGTTAAGTTGAATGGTAATTATACTGTAAAAATTATATGTAACGAAAAAATTTTAAAAAAATGCATTCTGAATGTATTAATAATTCACTTTACTATATGCATCAAAATTTAATCTCTCTTTTTTTAAAATTTTAATAACATATATACATATTTACATCTTATAAAATCGAAGCTCATTTGTAATTTATATAAAAAAATATTGTGTTTTATATTAATTACAAATGAGTTTCGATTTTATGTGATGTAAAAAGATTAGTGCAACTAAAAGTAAAGAAAAATTATCAAAAATTTTTAGTATATGTTAAAATCAAATACAAAATGTGATGCTGCATTGTATATTTAATCTTAACTTTAATATTGCTTTAAAGAAATTACATTCATACGAGAGTGATGTTTATTTACGAACTTATCCAATCATTAAAATAAAAATCTAATTTTAAAAAACCTTACAAACCTAACCATTGAAACTATTTTTAGTACTTATTCTAGTACGGTTAAATAAAAACCGAACTTTGAAAATCTAACAATTTGGACCATTCAGTACAATAATTATCAACTTCAACATTACACCAATTTTTTTTTGTAAAAAGAAATAAAAAAAATTACATTAATATCTTTAACGACAACTGCTGTAAAATTTAATTCAAATAGTTACAAAAAATACACACAAAGCCATTTTTATTTATTAAATTTTTAAATGAATTCTAAAATTAGAATAGTCTTAAAATAACAATACTAGTAAACTTTATTAGTAATTAATATACAAAACAATTTTTTTAGAAATATACTACAAGTGAATTAAAACAATAAATTACAGCTACTGAAGTACAAAAAATTAATATTTTTTTTTACATTGACAGACAGTGTAGAAATAAAATTTTTAATAAGTAATTCAATAGTAGTTGTGTGTGTGTCCTTACTTTATTTGTTGGAATTCGCTAGTAGTATTCACTTGTACTTTCATAAGCACGATGCATACGATATTCAGGAGTATCACAAAGTTTATCTGAAAGGAAAAAAAAGAAGATTCAAGACTCTATAATAATAGAAAACATTAAATATATTAATGAAGGTTTTTTTTTCGATAGACGCAAGTGAATTATTTTGCGTCGTGAATTAATAACTTAGATTACATCATTAATGTATTCAGAAAAAAAAATGCAAGGATTATATATATATATAACTACACCCACTACACGCAAACAGTTTTTCCAAGGAAATTTTAGATCTCAAAATATCCGAAACAGGAAGAGTAACAGAAAAATTCAATACGAGCTGCGTAAGGAAATGATGTTAAATGGGAAATGCATTAATGTATATTATGTTAAATTATTACAGTTGATAATGATATTAAAGCAAAAAAGGGTAAAAATGAGTAAACATTATTATTGCATCATCTCTATCATAAAAGCAATTTTTAACATTATTTACAATATATTCAGGGTTGCTGTTAATAGAAGAGTTCAAGCTGAATATGGCTCTGTAAGTCCTATAAATGGGCATAATATGTTGTATTTACGATGCTTTAATTTGAATCAAATAAAGATGCATTAGGGCCGTGGGTAGCTTAGTTATTAGAGAATCGGACTCCAGACCAGAAGGCCTGGGTTCGATGCCCGATGCCACCAAATACTCGCAGAATACACACAGAGAACGTGCTCGTTAAATCAGTGAGTCCAAATGGTGTCACCATCTATCGTGTTGTGTGAGCAAAATCGTACTGTCACCTTCATGGGGGCTCAAAGCTTAGGATAACGACAGGCGTAAAATATAGCCCGATATCATGATGAATTTCGTGGGACTCTGTCTGACTACGTCAGACAGGTGGCATTAGTAACAGCAAAGATGCATTAATTGCTTATTACCATCACACTACAAAGTCTTGTAAGGGGTACTGATTACACAAATATGCGCTGGACTCTCGCTCTACAAACTTCCACACCTCGTCAAATAGTGCGAATATAAATAAAGATAATGCTGTGGGATAAATATATCAGTTTAATTTTAACAAAAAGGTATAATACTGGGTTTTAGAAGTATTCATGTCACCCGTCCGGTATAGTGGTTATAAACGCTGACTGCTGTGCCGTAGGGCTTGGGTTCGAATCCCGAAGAAGGCATGGATGTTTGTAAATGTATCGAACGCGTTTGCGGCATGGGGGTACTCTAAATAGCCGTCGAGCCGCAAGTCCTTTTGTGATGTTGCTGGAAGAGGAAAAGAGGTGGAAGGCCCTTGATCACTCCCAGGGTGTTCTCCCTCAAAATTGGGGTGAAACCGAGCCAAATCGTACTGTTCCCTGTATGGTGCTCAAATATACGTCTAACGACAGGCGTACAATCTAGCCCGATGCCATGATGAATTTCGTGGGCCTCGATCTGACTACGTCAGACAGGTGGCATTAGCAACAACAACAGATATATTCATTAGAGTCATATTCTAATTACATGGTTGTTTCCTTATAGGTATGGAATTCTACATAGTTTTATATTAAATTATTTTATAATAATAATTAACATGACAAGTTTCAGTTAAAGTTTTCTTTATACAACAACATATTCTATACACCAGTGCTTCTCAAACTTTGAATGCGAGTGACCCAATTTTTAATCCTAACTTTCATCACGCCCCTCTCCCCTCTTAAACAGTAGCAATGTATTGTATGCAATACTAATGTACTTTGACACTAAATCTGCAAAATTGCCTTAATTATAAATCCTAAAGATAAATATTAACACGTGTATGTGTTACTTTTAAGTAATATGTATTTTAAGTCAGTTATTTTTAAGTAACAGGATAAATATCATGTTACTTTCCCTTTCTAATTTTTAACTTTAAACAGATTGCAAGGTAATTTTTAAGTAAAGAAGATGCCAAGAATGCCAAGTACACAGATACTTTGATACAGAGAGGGTCTCAACTGCCGAAGAAGAAATCTTCATAGATTTCACGACAAATTTCGAAATCAAAAGGCAATTTAGTATTAAATCACTCTTTGAGTTTTGAGCATGTGTACATAATGAATTATCTGCATTGAAAGCAAAATTTATCCTTATATATTACCATTCACAACTCTAGCACTTATTAAACTTGTTCTTAATTCAGTATTCCTAAATTATCAAATATATTTTTCAGTTTTGATGCATTTATAAGTATATTATATCAGTGTAAATGTGCACTTTATTTTTAATTATGTCAGAATGTATTTTGTTTTGCTTCATTTCAGTAAATAGATATTTTTTTAAAGTAATCTTTTATTTTAAACTTTTCGATGTGCTCGAGCCTACAACGTAGGATTAAGACGCCCCTAAATATGAAAACCACTGCTATACAATGAAGTCTTAAGATTTCTCGGGGCCTTGGGCCCCTATGCAAGAATTGGGCTTACTTGCGACCCTTTTAAATAGACAGTGTATAGCATATGTTGTCAAAACTCGTTAAAACGGTAACTCATGACAAATAAATGGGCGTAACTAAAAATCTCCCACACCGACAAATGCATATACAGGATGTTTCGCTACCTGACCGACAAACTTGAAGGGTATGTAGAGGGTATAAAGACGACTCGGAACCACTTGGGAATGCAGAGTCGCAAATACCATGGTTGCGAGCTATGATAAAAAAAAAAAACAGAAACACATTAATAAGACAAAAACATTTTATCAAAAAGTTGTACTGCTATTTGTGCTCAAAATTACGATCAGAAGTCTTTTGGCAATCTGCATAGTATTCTTGACGTTCTGGGAGATTTTTCAAGACCGTTTTGCGGTAGATGGTGCTGAACGAAATGTTTCGTTAACACCGATCCTGCTGGATGACATCATTTTCGATACGATTTTCCGAGGTATTAGAAAAAGTATTAAAACGAGGAACTGGTGGACATGCCGATAGTGTATGAAGATGCGGATTGTAACGGGCTCGGTGGTTGTACCAAGAATGCTGCCCGAAACGGCGTGCCCCACATCAAACAATCATCGCAAGTGTGAACAGGAGGTTGCATGAGACTGATTCTTTAACGAGTTAACAGGTTCCTTTTGGTGTACGAGACGTCCTTTCCTTTTGTTGGAGACTTCATTGCTCGAATATCTGTAGCTGCCGGGAGGATACGTGGCGTGCCTGGAATCTTACAGAACGTAAGGAATTCCATTCAGGGCCGCAATTAAGCCGCTTACAATCTTTCAACAAAATGCTTTCTGCCCCGTTAATGTGTTGGTGTTAGTTCTATTTTTCTCTATTTTTTTGCACTAAAGATTGCAACTACGGCATTTGTGACGCTGCATTCCTGTGTCTTCTCTGTAACCCCTACATACCCTGTATGTTTGTCCGTCTGGTACGGAATCATCCTGTAAAACCGACAAACAAATCTCTAGTCACAAACTAACATGACCGACCGCCACTTTTCGAGTAAATGAGCAATGTGTTTAATGGTAAGCTTAGGTCAACACACGATGAAGGATATGACATGATAACACAGCTTTGCAACGGTTGCCAGGTAGCATAGAGCTCAGTTTCTCGGAGAAGAACATTTGATGATTTAATTTATTTAAATTATGATCATGAGATCGAATCGATAACGAGACATACCCCCACCCCCTCCTAACGGGACTGAAGCCCTGGACCCGAGCCCAGTTGGCCCATGTCTTAAAACATCCCTGATTCCATATGCATTTGAGATAACTAATAATTTAAAGGTAACCGAACCCCCTAGATAAATATACGTATTACTCATTCTCAATAATGAAAAATTATAGTTTATAAAAAACTAAAAAACACGCTTTCATAACGAATTGAACTAAAAAGTTAAAAAAAATAATAATTCTTATTATATAAGAATAAAATGATTAACGAGAAAATGAATGTCATTGGGTTAAAAGCGTGGGGTGCTCTATATTAATAGTTATAATTTCTTACTAGTTATATTCCGGAGTACACAAAGTACCTCACGCATTTACCCCAATGCCATTTATTTTCTTGTTAATCATTTTATTCTTTATTAAGAATTATTCGTATTATTAAGAATAGTTCGATCTACGATAAAAGCATGTTTTTTTTTATATAGTTTTTTAAACTATCATTTACTTTTTATCGAATTTATCCATGAGTTTGATATTTGGAGCCGGAGGGGGGGGCGAGGAATTACTTAGCTGCTGGAATTAGTCTTGCTCTTCAATGGATATCAATTAACGGGTCTGAAGGGTATTTATTCTCTCCGCTCTCCGATCATTCCCGTATCGTGTCAATCGTATCATCACCTTTTAAACGTATTGTTTGTTTTATTTCTATTAACCAAAAGTGCACATATTCCTTTTTGGGGTTGCACATTGATCTTCTAGTCGCTAAATCTGGTAATGGTATCACAGCTACAAGTCGCCAAATCTGGAAGTGGTTTATGGAATTATTCTCCAAATATGGAAATAATTATTCCTGATGTCCTGATCAGGACAGAGGGACAAAATTATGAAATTATTGTATTGCCATTGGTCCTTGACAAGTGTGTAAAATTTCGAATTAATCTGACCTTTTAAAGCGGGTAAAAATCGAGTTCAAAGATTCCATTACATACAAGTGAAATTTATAAGAGGGAGTTAAAAAGAACACATTTTGTTAAAAACAAGTTTAAAAAATAATTAAATTTTCTTCAAAGAACATGTTTTCTTATGATAGATTGGAAGAAGATAAAGGTCTAATAATGAGACTGATTTAAAAAAAACGAACCAATTTCCCCATACGTATTCTAAGTATCTATGTTTTCTTCGTAAAGTTTGCTTAAGTGTTTAATTTTAAACGAATCTATCAAAAATAAATTTCCCTTGAACTAAAGAATTTTTTTTTAAAAATTACTAATCAAAAAATCTTTTCACATACCAATGTAAAAATAATTCCTTATTCTAAGATGAATGAATATAATGTTTAAAATATAAATTATTTAATATATTTATGAAAATAAAAGTTCATTATAAAGTGCAATAATTTTAAAGTAGTTAAATTCTAAATGCCCCGAAACCCTGTCTATAAAATTTACACAAAAAAAGTTGCTAAAAGCACTTTATATCACAAAAAGCAGTTTCTAACTTTTAGCTATCTATCGACCTGTTTATCGAACGAAAGAGGAAAATATTATGAGCAACCTGTTTTTCTTTTAGTTTAACTATATTGAAATAGCTTATACTGCAATAAAATAAAATAAAATAATTAAAGTAAAAACTAATTTCAAAGAATAACTTTTACAAAAAAAGAAGAAAAAACGGAAAATAAGGACAAAACTAATTTAAGAGTATTACAATTGCACTTTTTTTTAAAAAAATACGAAAATAACTTTTTTTTACATTATTTTGATCAATAAGACTCGTTTTATTTTTTAATAACTAAGAAAATCCTAAAATGAGATAGAAAAAGTAAGCATATTTAATCAGAACAACATATGCACATTTTTAATTTAAAAATTAAAACGGTACCATTTTTTTCTTTTTTAAGGAAATTTTTACTGAATCTAGAATTACGCAAGACAGGCAGAAGTTGCCTGGATATTTTTTTTTCTTTATTTTGACTTTATGTTTAAATTTTTGTGATTTTATCTCTTAAATATGTAGATTATATGCACTCAATTGATTTTAATTTATTTTTTGCACGGAAGCTTTACAGATTTTATTGATTTTACTGTCGTTTGATTTTGTTAATTTTTCAAAATATTTATGTGAAAAAAATCTGACCTAATTTGTATGAGGAAAAACTAGCTTAATATCACGTCAAAGAAAATTTAAATCATGCTTCAATATTTCAAGCGGATAATTATTTAAAAAATATACTAGGGGAAAATGAAACCAAGCTGAATTTATTTAAGAAGGAAATTTTGCCAAAGCGTTGATCTAGGTCAGCAGTAGTAAAGCAGTGGTTCGCTGAAAAAGTTTTGATGTTCCGCAGAAAAATTGGTACATTATTTTTAAGATTCAATTTCAATAATGACTAATAACAAAACGTGTATCATGGAATATGGATAAAAATTTTCTTAAAAATTTTAGCTTCTACTTTTAGCGAAATTTTTTCTGGATTTGTGGAATTTTAACCTACTTTTGTTGGTTCGTATCTAGCGAGACTTGAATGTGAGTTTACAACAATGGTAAATTAGCGGCATATACACAGTAATACAGTGCCTCTCTAACTTTCAACATTGGTGACCTAATTTTCATTGCCCCCCCCCATTAAATGATGATATATTGAATGCAATAATAGTATATTTTGACGCCAAAGCTACAATGCGACCTTAATTATAAACCGTACAAGTTATCAATATGTCCGTGCTTCTCAAACTTTCAATATTTGTGTAACCCAATTTTCAATCGTAATTTTCATCGTGCTCCCCTCCATACAATACAATGTATTGAATTCAATAATAACGTACTTTGACGCTAAAGGTAAAATATGACTTTAATTATAAATTGTACACATTATCAAGAAAAAAATAAAATTTTGTATATGAAAAGCCCATGGGGCACTAATAAGTATTAAACTTGTTCTTAGTTTAGTATTGATGAATAAATGGTGAAATACATTGTGCAGTACTGATACACTTATAAGTGGTGGTGGTGGAACTAATAACCCATCTGGTCTATTGAAACTAGACCAGATCCATGAGTCCATTTATCTTCACAAAGTCTAAGAACAGCAGGGGGAAGCAACAGCCTCCTCACATAAAAACCCACACATTGCAGAATGTGCTGGGGAGAAAAAGGACTGATCTCACATTTGGTGCAAATTGGGTAGCTTCTTTTACCACCTTCAAAATTCATGCACCTCAGGTGACCAGTCGAAAATCACGAGAATGCCGTCTGATACGATCTGGAACCCTTGAATGAAATGGCGGATCCAGGATGTCTTTGAAAATACCATGTGTGTACAGGAGGGACAACCCAGGTTCTACATATCAATTCTTTAGCCCTGGAGTAGATCTCGGTTGACGTAAGGACCATGTGGTCTTCCGGGTCCACAGGATCACTGGCAGCCGCTTTCGCAAGATCATCCGCTTCTTCGTTCCCGGGCATGCCTACATGAGAAGGGACCCACTGTAGATGGATAGGGTGCCGATCTGAAAGCTGCTTAAAAAGGTGTAGAATACTCCTGGTAGTAGAATACTGCTGGTGCTGTCACCGATAGATGGCCAATTCGATAAATGTTGGATGGAAGTTCGGCTGTCTGTCAGGATCCAAATTTCAGAAAAAACTTGGCCTTGTATGTTATCAATCAATGAAAGACCAACATTTATAAGTAAATTAGATCAGTGTAAATATGTTTTTTTATCTATTACTATGTCAAAATGTATTTTCTTTTGCTTTCTTTTGTAAATTAATATTTTTTTTAAATCTTTTATTTTCGACTCGCTCCTTTGGTAGGATTATCATACCTCCCTGGGGGGACGCACCCCACGGTTTGAGAAACGCTGATATAAGTATTAAATTTTGTATACGTTTCTTTTACTTAATAAGTATTTTAAGTTTCTTTAAAGTTAACAGGATAAGTATTGTGTATTTTTCATAGTTTAGAATATATTTATTTTTTGCTTCCTTCCAGTAAATTAATAGTTTTTTTTAAAATAATCTTTTATCTTCGACTTTTTGATATGCGCGCGCCACACAGTTCAAGAAACGCTGCTGTAATACCTCGACTTACGTTACCCTGACAGTGAATCCGGAGTCACAAGATTTTCAAATCTCGTCCATTTGTCTTTTGTTGGAGAGCTACACAACTCGATTAAATGATGAAATTAGTAATGTGATTGAAGAAGTTGTCAATCTTGCCAGACAAATGAATTAAGAAGCAGACAATGATAACGTACACGAACTGCTGGATTTCTACAATCAGGAGCTGACTATTGATGAGCTCATAGAAAAACATGAGCAAAAGCAAGACATTGAAGCACTTGAGTCTCTAGACCCAATAAAATCAGAAGATTGAATGGTTGTTGGGACAATTACATAAGGCCTATTTTACAAAAGGGTTGCAAGTTTCAAAAAATATAGACTCCAACGAAAAAGGCATGTCTTTGACAAAACAAAGAATTAAAAAAATTAGCATGCTACTAGAAAAATTTTGCGGGAAAAAAAGAAAATCATTGAGCTGGCGGACACAGCTTTGTTAGATTTTATAAAACCTTCTACATCAAAATAATCTCAGTTTCCGATTTTGTATTTGTGTATCTAAGATTTTATTAAGTATTTTTTTCTCTCTCTAAATTGTTATGTTCTTTCATCCCGGCCCCAATTAATTATAATTTATATATAAATATGCGAAACTATACCCCAACTTACGCGAATTCGGTTTACGCGGTTGTTACTCAGTCCCACATATCGCGTAAGTCCGGGATATTACTGCACTTCAGTTTATGGATATTGCTTCGGTTGCCAGTTTGTTCTTGTTTTTCGAGGAGTTGGAAGGAAATGTAAGTAAATATGTAAATAAGTGACAATGCAGTTATAGTCACTTATTTACATATTTACTACAATTATAGTTGTCCGCCATACAGCATTCCTTTGAATATAAAATTATATATTTATTGGTTCATGGAGTTCTAAATGTTGGTTACTGCTGGTCTAGATAACAGGTTTAGAATGTTATGGTTTAAGTATGCACCAGAAGAACCACTTCAAACGTTTAACAGTGGTTCATTAACAAACACTTGATTCTTCAAGTTCTGTTATTATTCTAAGAAACCAATGGAAAGTTCATTTAAAAATAACTAGATTTTTTAACAAATGAAGAAATTTAACTTTATTAATTCTCTACATTTGTCTCTAGCAGTTTTCAAAGGACTTTTAAAATGTTCAGAAAAATAAATATAAAAACATATAGGCCCTAAAGTATAATACATAGGCCCTACAGTTTCTGGCTAATCACTGAGGTACTAAATGGATTTTAAAGTACTTTGAGTGGCTGTATTAGTCAATTGATCATAATTGCGAACACGTAACTGGTGTTTCTGTGGAATCATTAGTTTGAGTCTTGGTACTATTAAAGACCCACCGAGTAGACGAATTGATGCGAATTACATTTGCCGCGGCTTAAACTCCTCACTTTGTGAAGTATAGAAGTCTAGAACACACGTCGGCAACCTATGGCATGAGTGCCAGATTCGGCAAGAGGTAGATGTGAGTCGGATATAATGGAGTACCATTTACATTTCTAAAAATAACTTAATTGGTTTTTGATAAAAAAATTTACAAAATTTTCATGGATATATACTGTAAGCAAATGTAAGGAATCATCACTTTTCAAAAGAAGTAACATTTTTTTTTAACATAAAAAATTTATTTTAAAGAAAAAAGATAAATGGAGGGTATTATGGAATAATAGGTATTATAAAACATTGGAAAACTAATTAAGACTGCATAAAACGTAGCTATTTTTTAGCTATAAAAACCATATTTTTAGAAATACGTGAGTTATTTCTGTTTTGTGAGTCTGTATACTAAAGTCACAAATATAATCTTCCTCTGCTCCAGTACAATCAAGGTGAGCTTACAGAAAACAGTTGAAACATTGAGGCAGTCTTCGGAGGATTTTCCGTTTTTAGAAGACACATTCAGCATCTTTAATTTCTAGTTCTTTAGTTGTTGACATGAATCTATTACAAAAATGATACGCCTTAAAACTTTTTTCTGTCTGAAAATGTGCTTCGAGTTCAGCTTAGGATCTCGTATACTTGGCCAGTGACTGAGTGAATATTAACATCGAACTATTCGGCTACTTGAAGGCTTTTGGCGTCATACACTTGGGGAAGACAACCTTAAAATACACTCGCGTTACTGTGCGCAAATGTGGGCCCCAAAGATGACCCTTAATTTACAGTACATAGCAAACTTTTTGTCAAATTATCGTACAAACTATAACCCGAAACAAATAAATGTGACTGACTTACAACCGCACAAACCGGCTCGACCGACTGCCATATTTGACTGATAGAGCAATGATGGTGCATGGTGGTAAGCCTATGCCTATACATGAGTGACCGTACTCACACATTTAGCCAGTTGACATATCGTCCAATATATTCCCAGGATTTTGGAAAATACAACCGGAAAAAACATTTGATCATTGTAATTATTTGAATCATTATCTTAAGGCTATCGAGTGAACGAGACAAGGCCTCCCATTGTGGTCGAGGCCCTGAGCTCGGGCCTCAGTTGCTCCATGCCTTAAGACGTCTCTGCAGAAGGTATGAAACAGCAGTTGCAGAATGTAACAAAAAATTGGTCAATAAAAGGTATGGTCCACTCTTTCAGATAAATAAGCCTCAAACCATGAGTTTATACCGGAAATAGGGGAGATTATGAGCACCTGTGGAAATTAATCTCACACTCTTTTAGTAACAATATTTTAAAGCCTTGGATTGTGCTCGGTGGGCGAGATAATCCACAAAATAGAAATATTCTCTTCATTTTGATTACAAGGGTAATAATGATTTAAAATATGTTCATCTGCAATACAAAGAACATAAACATTTAACGAAATTAATTTTTTTTCATATGTTTGCGAAAACCACAAATATATTAACACTGGGTATAGTGTACTTTTAAATAAAATATTGATAAATTTTGATAAAAAAATAAAAATACAATTAATATGAAAGCATTCAACTTCTTGTTAATCTAATTCAATAATATTTTTATGATTATGGTTTTTTTAGAGATTATACCTTTATTTACAATTGATCCGTTCTCGTTACAATTATATTGAATTTACATTTGCTCTACAAATTCAATACAAACAAGGAATATAAAATTTTTTTAAAGTCAATTCCTACTTTGAATGGATGAATAGAAAGTATTTTATTAACGATTGAATACTTGTGTATATATATATATATATATATATATATATATAATCAAAATTTCTCTACAAGAGAGATGATTCAACATGATTAATACTTAAAAGAATATCAATTGCTAGATAACAAGACAACAGAATTTAGAAGGAGATATGAAAAATTGAAATAACACAGTAAAATATAAAAGAATGGATGCTTCAGTATTATCAACATTGCTGACTTAGGACAGCTAGTATACATAAAATTTTCTTTAAAAAAATCTTTCTGTATAAAAGTGGGGTTGAACATGTTTTCTGCCATATATATATATGTAATGACTTCTTCTAACTCTCCTTAACTGTACCCCGTGAAATTATTTCCTTGTTCTTTCGCCTAAGACTGTTATAATCTTAATCTAATTGTACGAGCACATAATCATAATCTTAATCTTAATCTAATTGCTCCCGCGCCTTTGCAGCCAATCACGACTCCTGTTATAAAAGAGTCGTACGACCTTCACCGCCAGTATAAAAAATCTCTGAACACACGGTTCCGCGCGCATCTTCTCTCTTTGTGCTTTGTCTGTTTTATCGACTATGTGTCCGTGTCGCTGCTAAGTGTTACTTATGCTTTGTGTGTGTGAAACTCCGTAAATTATGTTAATGTTACTGCCCTTGCTTTTGGGTGATGTTCAATAAACGAAAAATGAAACCTACAGTGGAGCAGTATTCTTTCAAGACATAGCTATCCCCTCGACCAAATCTACCTATAAAAACCAACACCGGCCACGATGTGAAAAATCCTTTACCAAAACGGTCAACATACATTACATATATATATATATATATATATATATATAAAGAGAGAGAGAGAGAGAGAGAGAAAGAGTGTGTGAACTAATAGTAGGAGTTGAAAAAGAGCATGATTTGTCCCATGACACCCAATTTGGCTAGTTTGGCTGAAAAACCGATTTTCGACGCTAACATTTGTCATTGTTTTAAAAATTACGTGTTACAACAATGGAGACGAATTTAAATTGGCGTCGAAAACTGATAATTAACTTAATTTAATTAATGAATTAATATTTGAAAACACTGTATTAACATCAAGTGTCTCCCGGTAAAGGTTTAAAAAAATTACTTGAAGCTGATTGGATGAATAGAAGGTAATTTATAAGCGATTGAAAATTTGAACAAGATATATATATATATATATATAAAAGTGTGAGCTAAAAGTAGGAATTGAAAAATATCAATAAAGTTAAAAACGTTATCATTTACGAGATATTTTATATTCCGAAAGGAAGAATATTTAATCAAAAAATTGATTATGGTCTTAGCATTTTTATAGTAAATTAATTTCGTATTTTGAGGAGAACTCTTTTAATATTTGTGAGGCAATAAAAAATCAGTTTTAACTTTCTCCGTAAAATACTAAAGGAAACTTTTAAAATGCATAAGCTTTATAATTAGTTTAATTAGATAATTTAGTTGGCAAGAAAAATCGATGAAAGTCTCAGGTTCAAAATAACAAAAAGAAAGCACTTTTACCGTAATGGAGTACTAAAATATAAAAGTCCCTCCCAAAAAATTAAAACATGGATTAAGAAACGCCTAGTTTAATGGGGTGGGTTACAATATATATTTTCATTAAATGGCAACAGTAACTTCTGGAACATGAAATAGATTCTTAAGCATTATTTGTATATAGAAAACATGCAGATACAATGCAGTTATTATTTAAGTGGAAAATTAATAAATAAAGGACATTATTCTGTATTTAGAAAATAAGGAAATATATAACAATTTTATCATGAAAGAAAAAAATAATGGGTACATAAGTTTCCTTCTTTTAACTATAATATTTGCAATTGAATGAGAAAGAGTAAGGCGTATTTCTCTACTGGAATATCAAAAAACAAATAATTAATTATTTAAATTTTCTATAGACCAATTTAGGTATGTAGTCAGAAGGGAGTTGTATTATGTTGTTTACTTAATATTGCAATGTGTGTGCCACGTACTAATTATTACATTTAAGTTTGAGCAAATATTACAAAGTATTTCTCTCTTATAATATTAATATCTTTATTTAACGAACTAAATAAACAAGCATCAGGAGTAATTTTTTTCACTCTGATATATACTAAATTTTATACTTATTGGCTTTCAAGGGTATTGTAAAATAATACAAATAAATATTATTTCGGTGGCCCACACACACACACACACAATTTAATTCTTTTTTTGCAAAAAGGAATATTTATGTATCGTGTTGATATTTATAGTTTACCACAGGATATGAAAGTTCCATCTAATAATTATATTTTAGAAATTAGTCTATCTTGAGTTTATCAGAATTTTTTCATTTATATGTACATTGTATTCAGTGACGATGAAATAATTCAGTATTATTCTGCGAGTAATCGCAAATAAAAACATAAATTTATCTGTCTTTAGACAAAGAGTTCTAATGTTTTGCTAATTACTAATTTTTATATATTACTTTAACGTGTTCTTTATAAGTAAATAACATGTTTCTGTACAAAACACATATCATGCAAATAAGGTGCCGTAAAATCCGGTGCATATAATATACGTACCTATTCTTTCAAACTGCATTTTTTTTAGATATATTCACCGTATATCACGCACCTTTTTTTTACGAAATACCTGATTAAAAACCAAACATAACTTATACTTTAAAGTACTTTATTAGAGATATTACCCCAGGCTTTTTAAAAAGTAGTGTACTTTTAGAACTAAACCCTTTCAAGTTTATAAGGTATGTTATTTCTTTTAAATAAACAGTATTTCGATGTATGTGGATGTCTATTTTTTTATGCTCATCACCTTTTTTATTTTTAGGCCTATCATTTTTATACCCGACGTATAACGCGCACCCGTAAATTGGTCTTATTTTTTGTGTTAAAAGTGCGCATAATACGTCGGATTATACGGTATATTTCTTTAATGATTATATTGCATAGAAAGCGATTCAAAAATGATTCACAAAAATTAATTAGGGAGTTGTATTTATAAATAATTTTACAAATATGAAAAATGTTTTTTTTTTAAATGAAAAAAAAATCATATTTCGCTTTGAGCTGTTTTCGTATAGACTTCTAATATATGTGTGAAATTCTTTCTTGTTTTAATCGATATTTTTTATTTTATTCTTCTAGCAAGCAGAAAGGCCGACGTAGCCAAGTGGTCTAGGCATCGGATCATGGCTAGTGTGTCATGAGTTCGATCCCAGTACTACTGAAAACCCACCGTGTAGGGGCACGATGCACGTTAAATCTGTCGCGAGCTCAAACGTCCTCCTGTTGGTGTGGTGTGGTAGCAAGGAGAAGAAGGTGCCTGCTCAGGTGTCGTCTGCGTCACTTGGCCATGGTTCAAAATTACGCGGACCGTCTCCAAAAGCCCTCGTGTAGCTGAACAGTGCGACGTAAATATTCACTCACTCTAGCAAGCACCGCTGACTTTCCAAAAATGTTCTAAAATGCAGTTGGAATTGCTGTCGAGACTAGGAGAGTTGATGTTACAAATTTAACTTCATTTCACAAAAGTATTATTCGTATGTGCTGTCAGTCGAATGGTAACTTTATTTTAAAATTTATTTATCCAATGCCTTTGAATGGTTTCTTGACCATTTGACGCCGAGCCTTCCAGTGCCGACTGACGACGTCGTCAGTCGGGTATTCGTCGAGTCCAGTGCGTTGGAGCAAGTGGTTGCCATCGATCCTGGCATGATCGCAGAGCGGTCAGGCCTCTTCAGCAGCCAGGCCAACCCATAGGAGGTGTACTCCCAAAAAGTCAGGTCCTCTTGTGACGGATATATACAGTCTTTTACTAACCTTTTCTATTTTTCTTAGAGCAATTTATTTATTTCAACCAATCTTCACCGAGAGCCAGGCGTGATTTATGTAAATAAGTTCGGTTTTCGCGAGTTACGAAGCGAAGTGATAGGAAGTGAGAAGTCAAGTGAATTAAAGATCGAGAAGTCGACACGAAGTTGTTGACAAGTCTACATAGCCTGTTACGTGTGGAGGTAAGCGAAGAGAAGCGGATTGAAAATAGTGAAAATCATTATTACTGAGCGTGGAGTCTTCGCCCATTCTTCCAGCCATTAAAAGGGCCGAAGATGTCACGAAGGAACTGCCGCTATAAAATATAAAGTCAGTGACTTATAGATTAAGAAATTAAGATTATTCGCGCGTGGCGTAGCTGTACTTGTGCCCGTTTAAGCTTTCCTAGATTCAGTTGAGAGAGAGAGAGAGATTCTGTATATTCCGCTAGTATTGATTCCCCCTTTATTACTCCACTCTCAATTATTTATCTTAACTTGATTTGTGTTGTGTCTAAACGTATTTACTGATAAGAATCAATAAATCTGTTTGAATTGCAATTATGTCTTTTGATCATTTAAGTCCGCCTACACATCCAGCCGGATTTTCAGATAGACAGGAAGGTATTAGTGTAAGGGGTGGCCTTAGGTCACCACACGCTGGTTGTGGGCAACCGCCTCGGCTCTCTCCAAGTGCCTCGGGATTCGACCCACGGTGGTCAGGGTTTCCTATGACTTTCCAAGGCTCTTGGTTTTTTTTAGGTCATAACAGTACATTTGTCAATGTGTGTGGATTAAAGCTCTTTGTTCTTCTGAGAATCAAGGGGACTTCCGGTTGAGACGACTCGGTTCTCTGCTTGGCTTTTTGGTGTGCTCTCTCACACACACATTACTGATCATCTCTTATATATGTAAAACATTTTTGAACAATACAGGGAATATAGTGAATCTTTTTTAGTAAACTTTTAGAATGGGTTTTTTCTTTAAAAAAATTATAAAACTTTGTAATTTAGAAAATTTTTATTTCCTCCTTTTTTGCACATAAAAAATATTTTAAAAAAAAAACAATATACTATTTAGATTAAAAACAATAAGGTTCACTATACGCATGCACAGGTGTTCTGTATAGAAGTATATAAAATTTGCATTCATTTAGCAATATTTTTTTAAAGTGTGCCAAATGGCAAAAAATTATACTTTGGAGAAAAAGTGAAAAAATTAAAAGTAGAGAGATAGAGAGAGCAATGTTATATAATTTTTTATCACAATATTTGTTTTCTTGCCTATTATGCCTTGAAATGATACTCTAAACATTATCTAGAATTACAAAAGCAATTTTAAAATTTTAAATTTAAAAGTTTTTTTTGTTAGTATCTGAACATGAACATAATTTTATGAAACATATTTTAATTTAGGTACCATTTTTTATATAAATGTATTTCTATAATTTACAAAATAATTTACATACACGTATAAAACAATGAACAAAGTATAATCAAATAGTGTTTCGATAAAACTGTTGTATAATTTCTCCTAAAAAGTCATAAAACTTGGAAAATTTAAAAATTTTAATTTTTTCCTTTTTACTCATGCAATCATGAAAAACTAGTTTTTCAAAAACAATTATATCTTAAAAAGAGAAAAATATAATTTTTCTTTTCTAGAAAATTACAAATTAGTGGTTTACATACATTAAACACAAATTGAACTATCTTTTAAAATGTTTCAAAGGAGGCGTTGCCTTTTTTTTACATTTTTATCCTTTTTTTAAAAATATTTTAAGGTTAATTTATCAGCGAAAATATAAGTGTTATACATTTCTTAGATTCAGAAAAATATGAATTACTTTTTATTACTAAAATTGAAAAAAATTTTTTTAAATGTGTATGATATTCTGGTATCCTTAATAATAATTAAAATAATAATTTATATTACTTAATAATTTATAAATACTTAAAATATACTTATACTTTTTCCTAAAATATACTTTTTAAAAGTACAGAAAATAGAGCCAAAACCTACATACATGGATCATTCTCTCTGTATCGAAAATATTATTTCTGGTAGATGGTACGGAAATAAAAGCTTTTTAAAAATTGTTTAAGTTATAAGAAATGTAAAATGTAACTTTTTGCATTTTCCGCCTTGATAAAAATATAATTTTCGAAAAACAAAAATAACTTTAATAGCGAAAATTGGAAAATTTTTTAAAAATTACTTCAATAATTTAATATTTTTTTTTGTGGTTGAAAACAATTCAACCACAACAAGCACTGTTTTGTGGATATAAGTAAAAAAAAATCATATATAATCAATTACTTATGATTACTATATTTTATTTTAACTCATATTTGATATACAAATAGAGTTTCGAATTATGACTAAATTATCAAAGAACTATTTGAAACTATTGAATACTATTTTATTTTATTTATCTAGAATATAATATCTTGTTCGTGCTTGATACATCTTTAAAAGGTTATTTTTGAGATTTAATGAGTATGGTTACATATTTAACTTCTACCGATTTACTCAATATTGTTTTACTTTATTTTATCAGTAGAGTATGAAAGATATTATAGATATAATAACTGAGAATATCATATAAAAACTATTTATAAATTCACAAAGAAAACCGATGTATACGTATTAAAATTAGAATCTTGCATTATTAAAGACACATTTAGATTATATCGAGTCATTTATCTAAATATTAGCTTTAACGAGAGAAACATACGGCTCTCTCCATCACTTTCGTTCACTGACGTAATTTGTCTTATTTTTAGCAATAAGATGAATGAGAGGGGCTGAAAGTTTTATAAATCGAAGCTATCGAATCCTTGTTCCGTCTTCATTAAATAAATTAGGTAGCATTACTGCGATAATGGGACCTTATTCCGATATATTTTCTTATCTAATTGCGGTTTAATATTTTCTTTTTAGTCTTGCGTTATTTTAGTTTACCATCAAAATGAAAATAAAGTATTGCAGCTAAGCAGAACAATTACATTTAATGATGGAACTCAAGAGGCATTGTAGATTATGCAGTGTATTCCTGTCGTTTTTGTCTGAAATTGCTCTATCTTGGTATTCATTTGCGTCTTAATAACCTTAGAGAGCAGGTTCTTTCATTTCAAGAATTAAATTTACTCTTTCTTTAGGGAAAACGTATAGCATGTTTTACTTAATATACTTATTTTGAAAGAAGAGATAGGAGAAGCGTTACGGAGAAAGGAGGGGCTCTCCGTATTCTCTCAATAAGAAATCATTTTTAGAATAATTTTCTTAAAGCGGATATAAGCAGTTTTTTTGATTACTCAAATAGATTTAAAAGAAAAGCTTATGACGTTTTTCAGCGGTATAGTTTCCTTTTATTCGAAATAAAAAAGAAGCCATTGTCATGAAGAAAAATGGATGGAGAAAAAAAGCTACGAATTAATGATAGTCATAGATTAAAAATATAGCAGTATAAAAGTATTGCATTTTACTTGCTTGTGCAACCACCTTCCTAAACATAAGCTAATGACCTATATGAAATAGTGGTATATGTAGTAGCTTAATGGATATCACAGTTAGTTAAAAAAGAAACAGATTTGATATATACGCGAATTATTACTATACTAAATACTAAATGCTTTGAAAGGAATTTTACAACTTGTACAACCGCATACGTCACAAAAATATTCATATAGAAATTACAGTATGCACTTATTGCTATGAAAAATGCAACACCAAGAAAGATAAGAGATGCCGATGCCGAATTTACGAGAGAAAACACGCAATATTGTGGTGAAATTATAGAAAATACGGTCTTCTGTGTGTTGTCGCTGTTTCTGGCAATGACCGTTGCTGTACGCTTCGACATTGAGTGTAAGAGGATTTGTATGTCTTGTTGAGGTAGAGAAATTAATGGTATTTCCATACATTTCCAAATATGAGAACAATATTATAAAATGTGGAGGTGTATGCTGAGAAATTTGCTACTGTATCATTGACCAGAGAAATTCCATAGACCAGTGGTGTAACGGAGAATATTAGGGTCTCTTGCAAAGTCAGGTTTTCAGCACCCTAGAATTCCTTGCACAAGATAGCAAAATCATAACATAACGTAGGCTTTGGGGCCCCTTAGAATCCTGGACTTTCCACGATGTGGGAGGTGCATTACGTCACTGCCATAGGGGATAGGTTAGGAGAACAAGTAGGTCAAGGACGCAATGTAATATTGAAGAAAGTGTCTTGAATTTCACGCGTTTATTCGACGCACCATTGCAGGCTCAAACGTTCATGGTTTAGGTAAAATATCTGAAATGTAGACATAGTATTGTTCTAAAGATGACGTCAAATGGTGTGGATGACGATAGATCGTATTTTTATCTGATATGGATCTTGATGGGGGTGGATCGATCCATCACAGTAATGCTCACAATATGTCTGTTTGTCACATGTAGTGGTAAAACTAGGCTTGTGCAATCGGTGTCGTCGGTCAGTTCTATTTTGAAATTCATCGATTACACATCTGTTTCACTGTACCTAGATATAATTAGATTTTGTGAACAATAATCTGCCTTTTCTATAAAAAATAAATTATTTCTTTGAGGAACTTATTTCTGTTTGAAGATAATTCATACTGTTTTTGGAGGAATGGTGAAGCTAATCAGGCAAAGCAACCACATAAAAAAGCAATTCTAAGATTTCAAAACGATATTATGTATTCCATTTAGATAGCGCTACAGGCACTGATGACGTACATTTGTTCTGAAATGCTAAATGTTTTCCCCTCCTGGTTTTGGAGAAAGGCGACTCATTCATTCATCACAAGACCTACGGAAATATTCGGGCTACAGACTTGAAATTTGGCATCCATGTTTCTTTCGTTGAGTACAGATCTACTAAAAATTACTTTGCAGAAATCAATTTTTAAGTGGAGTTGCGAAGGCAATTCGCGTTTCTGAACTATTATACCAGCAGGTTTTATATTTTGGGAGCATGTTTCTTTTGTTAATTAGAGATAATCTAAGACCGAATTGCACAAAACCTGACATCTGCAAGGAAGGGGAGCGTTACAGGAGCATGATAAATATAAAAATATTCCCATTTTTGAACTATTAAAACTAAAGAAATAAAATTAGGTAAGCATGTTTCTTTTGTAGAATATAGATATGCTAAGAACGAGTTTTGAGGAAGTGTACTCCCAAGGGGTGTACGGGAGCGTAAAAGATATTTTTATATATATTTGTTTATAATCGAGATCTCAAGGCTAGGGCTTAGTTATGAATAACTCTAAAAAGTTATAGAGTCATACAACATCATTAAACATCCAGTGAAACGGAGGGGGGGGGTATCAGCTAGTCCAGAAGAGGCTAACTCGCCGCTTGAGGGCCGCATACGGCCAGCTTTGAATAATTTTGCGGCCCGCAAAATTCCTTACGAATTTGTAAAATACCATTATTTTGTGCAATATTTTTTTGTTTTTAGTGTAGTGTTTTGTAACAAATATAAACCATAATTGTTTCTATTTTATTACGTTGCTTTTGTTTTTATGCATACTTAGAAAAGATCAATATTGAATTGCAGCGACCCCCCCCCGCAGCATAACGCTTAATTCATATACTTTATCATGCTGCTAATTTCAAGAGTTAGGCATATTTGATCATCGCATTAAATTAACTTTTTTATACATGAAAACAATAATAATAATTCATTCCGTTTTAAATATTCACACCTCGATAGATGTTTGCAATTGGTCCAAATTTAGTATAAAGATATGTATATGTACGAATATTTGACCCGAAGCAGTTTTATATTCTTTCGAAGTCATTGTGATTCCGAAGTGGTCCGAGGTCACTTGGGCTGGTTACTCCTGAACTAGTCTTTCATGTATCTGATCGTAGTATACGCATAGTGAATATTTCACGAAGTTTTGTTGCCTTTTTCATGGTGTTGCATTTTCCAAGGCATTTAAAACATATGAACTTTTTGCTAATGATATGAATATTTGTGGGAAATAATGTTTGTTTATGAGTGATTAAATCAGCGATTCACAGACTGAGGAGCGCGCCCCCTAGGAGGCCTTTATATTCCTTTATGGGGGGGGGCGCATGCATATTGAAAAGTCGAATATAAAAGATGCAAACTAAGTATTAATTTATTGAAAGGAAGCAAAACAAAATGCATTCTGACATAATAAAAATTAAATACACATTTAACGGACATAATGTACTTATAAATGTATCACGGGCCGGAGGTAGCCTAGTGGTTAGAGCATAGGACGCCAGACCGGAAGGCCTAGGTTCCATGCCCGATGTCACCAAATACCCTCCGAGTACTCAAGGTATAAGTGCTCTTTAAATCAGTGGGTCCGAAAGATTTGTGGGTGGTTGTAGCAGAAACCACGGGTGCAGGGGCTGGAGAGTATTTCCCTTCCCTTTCAGTTCTATGCCTAAATTGAGGAGGTTGAGATAGGTGGTGTCGCCATCTATCGTGTATGAACCGACCCAAATCGTACTGAAATCTGCACGGTGTTCAAAGCTAAAACGCTAACGACAGGCGTGCACCTAGCCCCTTGCCACAATGAATTTCGTGGGCCTCGATCTGACACCGTCAGACAGGTGGCATTAGAAGCAACAACAACGACAACATAAATATATCAATACTGTACAATGTTTTTGATAATTAATTTATCTGTAATGAATTAAAAACAAGTTTAATAATTACTCTTGCCTCCCATGGGCTTGTCATATACAAAATTTAATACTTACCTAGTTAATTTGTATAGTATATAATTAAAGCCGTACGGAGCTTTAGCGTCAAATTCCCTTTTGTTTGCATTCGATACATTATTATTATATGGTGGGGGAGGGGATGCGATGAAAATTATGATTACAAATTGGGTAGCAAATACTAAAAGTTTGAGAAGCACTGGATTAAATATAACTAGGCTTCAATGAGACTTAAAGAATAATTTGATATTGAAGTATCAGCTAAAATATATCATTCAAATCATTGAGCACATTTGCTAGTGCTTGCTGTACTACACTGTCTAAAATTTAATTTTAAATCAAAAGATGTAAACCCAAAATAGAATACCATGTCTTTACATAGCATCAACTAAATTAACATTTAAAGTATTGTGTACTTCATCGACATGCGAGGAAAGAAATTAAAAATATTTTTTTTTATTTTTCTAAATACTCTAAACTTAAGAATACAAATTTAATGTAGCGAATTTCTCTTAAGTATCTCTTTGAATTAAAAGGGCACTAAAACTTTAAGAGGATGCAATTTCAGCAATAAGATCAGGAATCGAAGCCATGATGAAAACTCATACTCTGTTAGAATAAAATTAAATTATTTGCAATCCATTACCCTAACACGATTTCCTTTCAATCTGCAATGTAGAGAAAGAAACACACAGCAGTATTTAAATATAGCTTAAATCTTTCTCAGCTGCGGAGTTAAAGTTTTGAAGCTAATTGTCAAAACTCCATGAAATCTTCTAATTCTTTTTCAAACTCAAAATTAATCAAGTTCTCAGATATGCGTTAGATGCATTCCCAAGATAATTATTTCCAGAAATCATCTTATTTATTTACTTCTGGCTTATTAAAGTTAATTTTGACGGCGACCGGAATTTGTTGTGTTATTGAATTATTCAACTAATTGCGTCTGTAGCTACTTGTTTTGTATTTGTATATAGTTACAAATTTGATGTACAACCTATGTCTGCTAAATGTGGTTAAACATCATTTGATAACTTTCACTTGAGTACATTTAGTTATAGCTGATGCAACAAACCCATTTTGTATGAAGGAATTCCATTCCTTAAGCATTATGTGATAGAAAATTTTAACTTAATTCTTATAATCTTAAATCATATCAAAAGTAATATAAAGTTACTAGAGAGTTGATTTAAATACAAAATTTATCTATTATTTTGGCGAAAGGTATTTTAAATAACGGAATTTCTCTAAGTTTCTTTTATGTTTAATTTATTTCCTTCTTTAAGTATATACTGGGTTAATTATAAACAAAATATCACCCTTAACTATTATCATCTATATAATGCAGTATTTTTTTAACAAAACAAAATGTATTTTACGTATATTAGTGTTATTTTTTATTATGTGAAGTGTTTTGTGTTTTATTTTCATTTTTTATGTCACTAAGATATGAATTATATATGAAAGTTATGAATATGACTTAATTAATGGGATTACATAAAATATTAAAAATATTAATAAATAAAAGTTGAACAATTTTAACACATTTTGACAAATCGCATGAATATAGAATATTAGTGCTACAAATGCTTTTTAGCAACATGAAACCTGTGAAATAGGCGTCATTAAAATCTCAAAAAAGTAACCAATTAGATGTACGTCATTATTTTGTTAATATCATTCTAATGCAGTAAAAATAGTTTAACATGAAACTGAGGGGACTAAAATAGTTTTTCGTGTTAAAAAAATGTCATGTTAAAGGATATTGCAAAATACCACAAAATTAAAAAAATTAAATTTATTAGAGAACAATTTATTTGCATAGATTTGTTTATACGCTTGCATTTAATAAAAGTAAATGAAACAAATAATTCACAGAATGAAATTTAATGTGAAATTTCCAAGTTTTTTGAAAAACAAAACATTCATTGAGTTTTTTGAAAATAATCTGATATTTTCCTTTGCATTGTCATTTTTAGCATCCAATTGTCAACAAATTGATCGATGTAATTGTGGTGAATACCGGTTGCGTGTGTGTGTGGGGGTGTTATCAAATAATACTAATAATCATATTCTGGAGTCATAGAATGTCTTTTCCTGAATTTATTGGTAACAATAAATTTCAACAATAAACTTAACAATCTTTAACAAATTAAACCATTACATTAATTAGACTGAAACTAAAGATAATTCTAGTATTCTAGATAAAAATGCTAGTAAACAACGGCAATCTAGTACGCCGAAGCCAAGAATTACGAGTAAACAACAGCACAGATCGTTATGGTGAAGCCAAGTTAAAGATTTCAACTGAGACATAATCGGTTACATATGGTATCTATCGATATAGACCACGTGGGTTCTGAGTGGGGTGTCAACTAAACTCCCCCTACTCAGACCACCCGGTCCCTAATTTACAACAGTTATTCATTTTGTTATTCATTTACCCATTGGAATAGGCGTCTAAATAACTGTGCATAAATTTCATGATGTTACTCTTTTCGGATGGCGTAGTCACCAATGGTATTTTTTGAGCTTTGAATAAACTCCAAAATGTGTTTTTGCCATAATTGGGGCTGTACACACATTTTCATCATCAACTGCAACGAATTCTTCCGATGATATATTAAGGCAGTATAATAATACAGAACCTTTCTCAACCATTTCATTAAGAGTCTGGTTTTCCGTATTTTGTTCATTCACAGAAGGGAAATCTCTTAATGTTAAGTGATTTTCGTTTCGTGTTAAAAGAAAAAAGAAATACATCAAAATACATAGTAGTTTGCTGGGACTGTTGCGTTATTTCGTATTAGAAAAGATATTTCATCTTAAGCGTTTTCGCAGTAAGCGTATTTCACTTTCACACATATAGAATAGAAAATATATGTTTGCTAATACTGTATAGTAGGAGTCGTCAACCTTCCTATATCATGTATACCAAATTTGTACAATTTTTAGTGGTACTCTCTACCTCTCTACAAAGTAGTCAAGTTTTGAACAAAGTTCATAACTTTGAGCTGGAGTATACTGAACTAACATCTCCAAGATTATGGAAAATATAAGTTCATGGAATCATTAAAAACCTGGAAGACAATTCTGACGATATATCGACAACTGTTTCAAACTGTTGGATGTCGTTTCTGGAGAGATTTAATCGTTTCGAGAGAAAATTTCTTGTACTTTGCTTTCCACTTTTGGTTCAACACCAAGGACGTAGTAGCTACCGCCGTATCAGCCGTATCAATGATATGGGCCCCCAAGTTACAGGGGCCCTAACATGTGAACTACAATTCTCCTAACAGGGTCCACATATCTAAAAAGGCACCCCGAAGGAATTTTGATACATGGTCTCCTTAGAGCTCTACGTCAGCGTTCTACATATTTATTTTAACAAATATTTTCTTATATAAAAGGTCGTTTGAGTCTGCAAAGAAGTTATTTAACAGCTTCTTCGTGGATTCAAATGAAAATTCAAAATCATGTGAAATATAAAGCCACAAATTATAATCCCGATATTGCGATATACGAGTAAGATAGAGAGGTATAGGGACAAAAGCTTCGAATTAAAATATTTAACTACATTGAAGAAATACTTATATTTTGTGTTTGTTTTGTTCATCTTATTTTAATAATTAAAAGAGTTTAAAAGATACACAATACAAACTATATGTAAAATTTTAATTTTTTATTTTTGTTCAAGGAAAAGTTATACTTTGTTTATTTTTATGTGAAAAGTTAAATTTTATGTTTATTTTTATGTGAAAAGTTAAATTTTATGTTTATTTTTATGTGAACAAATATCTTTAAATAATGCTTAATAAATATACAATAAAACTGTATGTTTAATAATTAAAAGAGTTTAAAAGATAAACAATACAAAATATATGTAAAATTTTAATTTTTTATTTTTGTTCAAAGAAAAGTTAAATTTTATGTTTATTTTTATGTGAAAAGTTAAATTTTATGTTTATTTTTATGTGAACAAATATCTTTAAATAATGCTTAATAAATATACAATAAAACTTTAAAACTGTTTTCTTGGTCTCTATCCCCTATCTATGCATGCATAGCCGCGATAATCGAATAGTTTCAAATATATCCTATTGTATGTCATCCTGAACATATTGGTAGATGTGGGTTTGGCATACCACACCAAAAAGGTTGCCAACCCCTTCTGTATAACATGAAAGTTATACAATGTGAATATGTAACATAATACTTCATCAGATATGGATTTTTAATACGGAATAATTAATTTCAAATACTGACACTCAGGTAGGCTTTTGATAACAAAAAAAATACTATGTAAATAGTTGTAATCCTATTATTTTACATAAAAACGTGTTTAATATGTCAAACAAGGGAAGCACAAATGAACTTACCGCAATAATACACATTCTTGGTCCTTCAAGAATCCAGTAATACGGGCTCAGAGCGTAGCCCCACCAACACCTGAAAAAAAAAATCTTTTAATTTCAAAGTCATGAAAATAACAAACATGGGAAATAAAAAATCAAGTTATGCTTTCGAATTAAACATTTTCGCTGTACTCTTTCGAATTTCTTTTATATGTTTGATAAAATATGTATTTAATATACATATTTAATAGTATTTCCGCGCGGTCATATCTCCACTTCAAATTTTTCTTAATTCTGTAGAAAAATCAAGGCAAATTAATGGCTTAAAATTAATTTATGGATTTAATCTAATTTTCTTTTTAAAAATTGTAATTCATGTCTATGGTAATAATAAAATTAGCTTCCAAAAGTTAAGGTACAATTAGTTTTTGACGTTGGAATGAACATGAAGGTAAAAAAGGTACTTACGCACTGACTCGCGTCGGGCATTCTCGCCAAATCAAAAAATAAAACGACGCCAAATGCTGTCATCGCGCGCGCTTCCGCATACACACAAAAACAAATTCCCGCTTATGTTATCTCCGTATTAACTCGTGAGCAAATGAATTGGCGTAGATTTAGAAAAATTATATACTGTATTTAAATTAAAACTCATACACTTGAAATAAATGAAAATTTAATAATAACTAGATTTTTCAGGTAGCCCAAATTACACAACTGCATTTAAAATAGTCTTTATATAGAAGAAACAACATAAATTCGCATGAGAGTACATTACAAATGCTGTTTTGCAGATTCGTGGTGTTTTTTTATTTCGCCATTTTGCTAAAACTATAGTTTACAAATTAGAAAGTGTTTTTGAAAATATATTGATCTCCTTTCCCTTACTTCTAATTATTTTTCAAACCAAGAGTAAAATATTACAAATTATAAACAATGTTATCATTTTTGAGCATGCATGATTAAGATTACTATGTCGGAGTATGTACAGGAACGGAGAAATAAATAAAAAATGTATATTATATTCAATCATGCGCAAACAAGATAATTAACAATGACTATTATCACAAGAGATTCGAGCTTACTCGAAAAAGCTTTCCACTATTAGCTTTATTTCGCTGGATTAGGCGTGTTTTGGTTTGACGGAATTGATCGAGCGTATAATACGTAAGTACCGTAAAAATATTGTTCATATCCATAATCCAAAGAAACTCCAATAAAATCTTATAGACACTATTTTTTGAGGAATTAGAGACTAAAAAAGAGTCGGAGGAAATTGGGTGTATCCTACTCTTTATAGTCATTTGAAAGTAATTTTTTATGCTTGTGTTACTTTTCAACTGCTGGCTTTTAAATGCAACCGACCACTGCTATAGGAGATGTCTTTTATCAGATTTATTAAGATGAATAACAATCGGATGGATGTGAATAGGATTAGTATTAGCTATTGCGGCTAGGCTTTGTAGTTTCTTCCTGTAGAGTAGTTCAAAAACTGTGGGATCAATTTGTATAATGTTAACATATTTTTGAACAATTAGTTAATGAGTATATTTTTTTACATCTCTATGTGTGTTTAATAAAATACAAATGAAAAATGGGTTTTATAGAATCAGAAAATTATATATCTTAAGATATTTCCTTAGCAATAAAAATTTGTCAAGCTAATACAGTAAAGGTTAAGGTGAAATCTGGGTACTTTCTAGAAAAGCTTAAATACCGATTAAGATAATCATTTAGTTAAAATATGGATAAATGTGAGTTATTAATGACTTCTGACACTAAAATTGTGCAATTAGTAACCAAATCAGCTTATAGATCTAAAAGGAAATTTTAAGAAATAATCTTTATAAAGCTAATATTATAAAGTTTTTAACCATACGTGGGGAGGATCAAATTATAAAATACAGAAAAAAAAACGTTTGTTAATTCTTTACAGTCCATTAAAAATTATTCGATTCACTCTCCAGTGCCACGGTTTTTCAGATTGACTCGCGTATGCGGTGTATTGAAGGGGGGGGGGGGAAGCATAAATAAGTAAATTTTTCTTTGAAATAAATAAATCATTTAAAAAAAATTGTCAGCGTAATTTTATTGCATTTCAGAGTCCTCGGAATAGCTTTACTGAAAGCAGCACAAAGAAAATGATCGTATTTCGGAAAGACGTATATATACGTCAAGGTATTTTACGCACCAATTGAGTGAGACGTATATATACGTCAGTGTCAGCTAAGGGTTTAAGGTGAAATTATACTATTAAACACAAGTAAAACAATGCTCTGTAACATTTATTTTTAACATAAATCTAAATTTATTTCCACAGCATAGAAATAAATGCTTTATTGCAATAGCCTTTTTATTGTAGCTTTGTATTTCATTGTAAAATCTCAACATTTGTTAAGATTTACCACACTCATAATTCTGAAAAATTTTTGGTGTCTTTAGTTCCTGTTAGAATTTGAATAAAAGAAAGGGAATTATTATTTTTTCTTTTTACATTTTAGTTTATTTTTCATGGGCTTAATTAAACGTAAAACTTTTTGTTTGTTTAGTAACCCACTTATTTAAGTGCTTTGAAATCAAAGATTTACTTTAAAACTAAACATCTTTAAGAAAACTTTAGAAAAACTCAACAACATAAGTGAGGGGGAAAAAATTATTTTGGTAATGCACTTGACGTGTTTTTGTTTGAGCGATGCAGGTGTTTGTTTTTACTAAGAAAATTAAACATAAAAATCACTGAACAGTTCATCAATAAAGAAAAACTAACAACAGCTTATCATGTTTGTAAAAAAATAACCTTCAACAGTAGGGACGGAAGAATTTCATAATGCAGATTTTCCCCCTAAGGAAACTGTTTTTTTTTAATGTTTACCAAACGATGAATGAGGAAAAAAATTAGAGTTTTGAAATTTACCTGAAAAAATACCTCAATTTACTTTTTTTAATGCTTTTTTATAACCGCAAAATATTTCTCGAACAAAACATGTGTAATCTTATTTATTACTTAGTGGCTAAGCTTAATGAATGCATTATTTTCTATCTCACCACATTTATTATTACTGAATATTTAACACTATATAAGTTCATGAAATGCATTTTATATTATAATATGCGAATAAATATATAAAACTTTGCAAAATTTATTAAATTTGTGTTTAATCGAAAGCAACAAAATACAAAATTTTAAACGTTAGAATAAATTTAAAACGTTATCTAGCACGTCATGTATTATCCATCATTTACTTCGTAAATTAATTAATGAAAAAAAATAATTAAAAGTCCACACTCATTAGATTGTTATACAATATTTGCACTATTGGATATGATAAATTTTTGGAATGATAATAATTTGTCATTTTAATTATTAAAAAAGTTTTAATATATAATTAAAGTGATTAAAAATGATTAAAAAAGAAATAAAATGAATTTTTATGATGTATTTATAATAACGTTTAGAAAATTAAATGAGAAAGTTAATACAAGGAAACTATATAAGAAGAAATAATAAAATTTGAAAAGCAAGAATATATATATATTTTCTTTAAAAAAATAAACAAGTTTAATTTAGGAAATTTAAATTAAGTTTTAAATTGGTTTTGAACTAAAAGTTAAGACATTCTTATTTCTTATTATTTCTGTATCCTATATTTATAACTGAGAAAATAAACAAATACTTACATAGTTGTTGGATAGTGTACAGCCATAACTGTTGCCCATACTATTGTTAAAACAAAAGGAAAACCTGCAAAAGTAATTAATATATTTTATTCAAATATATGACTCCTAATTTAAGCTATCATTATTTTGTATTCAATAATATTACTACTTTTATGTGAATGTAAAATAAATATATTGATTATAAAATACATTTTTTAAATGTTCCTTTTTAAATGTAAAGCAGTTTTTATGATTTATTAATAAATTACACATTTACTTTTCTATGCATCACTTCAGCAATTTATAATTCTGTTATAAAGATATATAAGTTTTATCAGAATTAAACTTATAAGCAGTATTTTAATGTAGAATTATACATTTGAGCGTTCTAAATAGGTGACTAGTATTGTGTTAATAACTAGGCGTTACCCGCCCCTTTGCTTGTGGTTTCATAGTGTTGTATGAATATATAGATAAATTATTGATATATAAATCCTAGCATTAAGAGTTAGATTATATAAAAATATCCTTATAACTCTCACTTCATGATTTAAAAAGGATAGGAGTTCTGAATAATAATTTCAAAATCGGAGTAAAATTATCTCTTACGCGGTCGTGATGAACTTCTCCCTTAAAATGGATTTCTTCAAAACCCATTATTAGAGGATCTCTGCTCAACAATAAAAACATGATTGCCAAATATCAAGTCTAAATCTAATAGTTAAGAAATGGAATTTTTTTTATCAATAAACCTGATAACCCCCTTTGCGACTCAATTTCCAAAAGACCAGTTCTTAGCGGATTTCGAATTAAAAAAAAGAATGCGCACTAAATTTCATTATTGTAGGTCTAGTAGTTCAAAAACGGGAGTTTTTTAATATCAATACGCCCTACTTTTTCCTATTGGTCAATTTCCGTAATATCTGTCCTTACTGGATCTCTACTGTATGAAAGGAATCTTCCTACCAAGTTTCAAGTCTGTACGCCGAATAGTTTAAAAACGGAAATAATTTTGTACAGCGCTTCTTTATTTCCGGCAATGATCCTCGGTGATCAAGTTTCGCAAAAAAATCCGTTCTTAGCGGATCTCTACTCCATGAAAGGAACATATTTACCAAATTTCGTGTCTGTATGTTTAATAGTTCCAGGGATATCGTGATGAGTCACTTTTCTCCTTTATATATATAAGATTGATCTAAATGGTTATAATATTATTTGTCCTTTTCAAAATGCAACTAATAATGATTATTTACTTTACAAGGTATTTGTAGAAGTTGTATACTCTTTTTGAGTGAAACTTTCTAGTTGAAATGATGTCACACATGAGGTTATAAAGGCGAGAATAATTATTCAATAAAACGAATATGTAACCAGTATTCAAAGGAATAGTGTTTCTGATAATATATCATTTATATAAAAGATCTAAGCTGATGCAACACGGTAAGTAAAACAGCATATTTGAGGCATTGTTTACTGCACGAGTTTGATAAATTCAGTACTGCTGTCGTAACAAGCTGCGACGGATGTCAAATATATAAAAAATATACAATTAACGACAACACATTAGCTTCAATAATTTTGGAAAATCAGGGGGGAAGTCAAAAGTAACCACGATTGGTCACGATGGGCAGAAGATGATGAAAACACACACACAAACCAAAATCTTAATTGTGCCAGAAGTTTTTTACGTCCCTTTGAAAAGCGCTAAATTTCATAGAAATTTCAATCATAAGATATCTCATCAGCTTACTGTAGATCAATCAGAACAACAAACTGCTGCGTCATTCCTTCAAAAGTAGAAAAATGAGCCGCACTTGAAATTAAATGTGACAAAATTTGAAAAGTGAGTTACGTACTGTAAAAAGTAGTAACGTACTGTAGTAAAGCTTTGACAAACTGTGTGATTTCATTTTATTTGAATTTATACCGCATCGTGAAGCAATAAGAGGGCTATGCCACCCACCTGATATAATAGTTAGTGAACCTGACTGCTGTGGAATAGGACATGGGTTTGAATTGATGTTTGTCCTGTGCGGCATTGGGGTACTCCAAATAGCCATCAAGTAGTGGAAGGGGAAGAAAGGTGGGAGTCCCTGAGCACCTTCAGGGTGTTCTTCCTTAAAGTTTGTGGGGAACTGAGCTAAATCGTTCTGTCACCTGTATAGTGCTCAAAGCTAAGACTAATGGGAAACGAAGCACTAGCCCTTTGCCGAGTTTGTGGGCCTCGATCTGAGACCATCAGTGAGTGAGTGAGTGAGTGAGTGAATATTAAAGTCACCCTATTCAGCTACATGTGGGGTTATAAGGACGGACCTCAAAATTTTGAACCATGGTGAAGTGACGAAGACGACACCTGCGCTGGCACCCCTTCTCCTAACTTCTACTCCACACCAATGGGGGAATGTTTGAGCTCCGACAGAACATGTAGCAGCCTATGCGGCAAGTTTTCAGTGGCACAAGGCTCAAACTCATGACACGCCGGCTACGAGTCCGTGACCTTGACCACTAGGCTGTCGCAGCCTTCCTCACACTATCAAACAAGTGGCATCGGAAACAACAACACAACAAGATGGCTATTATTGACGGACTTAGTAGTTTTGGGCCACGGTCAAGTGAAGGGGATGACACTTCAGTTGGCACCTCTCCGAGCTTCCACACCACGTGAGGAATTTTAACCTCGGCATATTTAGCGTGCATCAATCCTTCTAGATGAAAGACCTGAAGTGGCCCCAGGTACTGAACCGCAACAGGAGCTCATGACCATGACCATTAGGCTGTCGCTCGCGGTCATAAACGAACTGAGTGCTTTGGGGGAAGGAGCAAGAAATAGTTCACTAAGAGATCATTAATATGCCCAATTTTATTAGTTATCTTCAGCAAACACTTTAGAATCCTTTTTGATTATAAAACCTGAGGTATTTCAGCTTGTCACTAAACTTATATGTTATCAACCCCTTAACTGTCGAAGAAATGCTAAGAAATTCACCTGCTGTGCCAACGTTTCTTGCACAGGCGAGCGTTATTCGCGGTTTATTGGGGGAAAAGAAGAAGCGTGTTTTTCAACCTAAAAATGGTTTACTTTCACTTTAAAAAAAGAAAAAAAGATAGAATAATAAAACAAAAATAGGAAATTTAATGTTTAGAATTACAATATAATAAAAAAAATTATTACTTATTCTTATACATATGCGCTATATCCTTAATGTATCCGACTACTTGCGACAACTTTTTTTAAAAAAATTGGAAATATGGGGATATTTTTGTGGTTTTTAGATTTTTTTTAGTACATTTTAAGAAAAATATGCTAAACTTAAGAATAGAAAAGGAATTATTAATGCTACAAAAATGGGAAAAAATGAAAAAAAAAATAACATTCTCTGATTCTGTACGAAAAGTTTATGAACAGATTTTAAATTTTTCAATTCTGATGTGTTGCTATGTTACCCTTTTTTGAAATGACTTTTAGGATAAGAGATATTTTAATTTTTACAAAAACTAGAGCCTTTTATCTTAGTTATTATATGAAACTGCTTCAAAAACACAGTGATTTTATTTACATAAGGGACTGTAAATTTTGTAATAAAACAGTGATTGATAAATCTGAAGGTTAAAACACTTTTACTATTATACAGAACTTACATAAAAAATTTCAGTTAATTATTTTCAAAACTTTTTTAGCAATCGCTGGCCACGTTTGATTATTTTCAAAGAAACACATTTCGAGTAAAACGCGTTTTAAAGTATTACATCTTGCTTAAAGTAATGGCATCTGCTTTTACTAAAATACTTGTAATTTTTGTTCTAGTGAACGGAAAGCAATAAAATTGGTATTTTTATAAAGCTAATATAATGGCCTATGAAATAAAATCACAAAAAATTTGTCAAGTTTTGGCAAAGTTCACAATTTTACTGTAGTCGCATACCTTAAACATGGTGAACTCATAAACCAGCATCCCATTCAGATCATTGATAGCGTACAAAGATACCCGACTGTGAGGCTTATTCGAACAAAAAAATTAAAGAGCTCTTATTACAAACGGTAAGTGAAAATTAGAGCAAATAAATTATACAAAAGAGCACACTCAAATGAAAAAACAAGAAACACTGCTCAGCTATAAATTTCATCGTTCCTGGAATATTCCCCTTCAATATTTCCCTCGCCTTTTCTTCGAAATAAATAAGTTCTTTAGAATTACTGTCAATGTCATTTTATTGTATTTCAAAGCCGTGGGACTAGTTTTAAACAGGACGAGTATACACGTCCGGGGCACTAAAGGCTCAAACTCAACAGGACGTGTAAACACGTCCGGGCCACTTAAGGGGTTAATTTTGCTTATATAAAAGAATATGCATATATATACTATTTTGAAAAACTATTTTGTATGAAAAACGTAATTTTATCTCATTCCATTAAAGACATCACTAATTACAATACTCCTATTTAAGTATCCTATTTACCTACTTATACTTTGAAAAGCTAGGGAGCTACTTATAAAGTTTTCAATTATGTTACTTATCATACAAAAATGTCATTAATTTTATTAAAAAGAATGAAAGAACGGACAAAAATGTTCTTTTATTAAAGTGCCTAGGCATGAACAAAAACTTAATTTCAATATAAATTGGTAAAAATCACGGCATATTCATTCAAAATTAAATAAATTGGTACAAATATGTTATATAATAATTTGTTTTGATTGTATTGGCTGACTTCCTTTTCAAGAAATTATGTGTCATTATAATGCTTCTTTTACAAAAAACACTCCATAATATTGAAGAAAAATAAATCAGAAGAAAAGTTTACAGTTGACATATTTGAAGGACGTTGCCATGGAAACCATTATTTTTCTAATTATATTTGCATGAAATAAAAATCATAATGAACAAAACTCGATAAAAAGTTAAATGTATGTATATGTATGAAAGCCAATTTACTTAAAGAGAGGAACAATTTTATTTTGATAATTTTTAAAAGAAATCAATTAGAAATAATCCAATTTTAAAGACTTAAGAAGGATAATTTACCCCATCAACTCTCATTATCATAACTCATTTAATAAAATGAAAAATATAAACTTCAAAAGTTCTTAATAAGGTATAATATGCTCTTATCCCATTACTATAATTTGGTTCTAAGCCCTCAAGGTATTTCACTTAGTTTAGTTTCAAAGAATAATTCTTAAAAATATAAAGAAATCTTTGAATATTATGATAATTTAATTCATCAGTTAAATTAAACAAAACAATACGTGAAAATTGAACAGCAAATAAGAGAATATGTACACAAAAAGAATTTCTCTAGCTTTGAAATTAAGAAAGATAGTGGGATTATAATAGTTAAAGTAGGGAAAAATTATTTTCTGGTTATAATAAATAAAATATATTATTATATTATTTTTATGAACCCCTTTCAAATATGGTAATATTTCATATGCAAAATTGGACAAATATGTGACTTCCAATTTTCGAAAAATGCATTTAGTGAAAAGTATTGCGAAAAGAAGTAATGGAAAATTACCACTAAATGTTCAAACATAAAACTTATATTTTAGTAAATTTTGCTAAATTAATATTATGATAAACATGTTGTCACAAAGGATCAACCATAATTAGAACAATTCTAATTTATTATTCTTTCACAATTTTAAGGAGGAAAGAAAATGCACATTCTATTAAGTATAGGAGCAAAGGCATGGTACAGGAAGGATACTTAATATTCAATTATAATTCAATTAACTTACTCCCAGAACGCTTTGGTAATCTACTGTATCAAAAAACCGTAATTCAGTTATCGGCTATTCGACCTCGAGTCGTTATTAATATAATCCAACTTATTGACTAAATAGTCAATTAGCAATCTTTAATTATTCATTAATTACTCATCGAGAAAATCACGATTAACTCTCAGCTAGATTCCACTAACCACATTAACTACTAACTTCCAACGTCTAACTCCTAACCACTAACTCCACATACCTAAAAGTTAATGATTAAATATCATTCTTCATTTACATAAATCGTGTCTTCTACTTCGGGAGAAAGTTTTCATTGAGAAAGTTTTATTAAAAAAACATTTAAAAGAAAGTCCCACAGTCGCTCACAGTCGCCCAGGAATACGAATTTCGAGACAAACTGTTTACAGGAGACTCAATCATGCTGGCCTGTATGCCAGAAGACCAGCAGTTTGCATTCCCCTCACGTCTGCGCATAAACGCACTCGTTTGACTGGAGTTTTAAATATCAACATTGGAGTGTGGGAGAGTGGGCCTATGTAATGTCCAGTGACGAGTCCCGGTTTAATCTGAGTAGTGATTCTCGGCGAGTAACGATATGGAGAGAACGTGGAACACGTTTTGAAAAAAGAAACAGTAACGGAAAAACATCATTTTCCATCAACGGGAGTAATGGTATGAGCAGGCATCATGATGGACGGCCGCACAGACCTCCATTTCTTTGACACCGGGTCTGTGACTGCTCAAAGATACAGAGACGAAGTTCTTGAGCCTTATGTTTGCCTGTTTCGAGGTGCTGTCGGTCCTGACTTCATATTCATGGATGATAATGTGCCATGTCACCAAGCGGTGCTGATTGATGACTTCCTTGAAACGGAAAACATCCAGCGCATGTCGTGGCCAGCGAACTCCCCTGATTTAAATCCTATCGAGCATTTATGGGATATGCTCGGGAGACAAATTGCAGCCCTTTCGCACCCACCAAGTCCGTTGCAGAACTGAAAAGAGCTCTCCAAGAAGCTTGGAACCGTTTGAGCTCACAACTCATTCATCATCTCATAGCAAGTATGGTAAATAGCTGTGCAGCATGCCTAGCTGTCAGAGGTGACCACTCGCCTTATTAAACTGCAGTATCAGTATTTTATTTAATGTTTTCCTTCATTTTTTCTTTAAAGTGTGAATCCTTGCTATGCTCAGTTTTCTTTCAAACTGCTACTTTGGATAAAAATTAATTATTATCATTCTTTTGATTTGCTTCCTTATTTTATAACCATTTTATACTCGCATATCACGTTTCCCGCCATTCTGATTTACAGTTCCTTCATTATTCACATAATTATCAATTATGCTTAACTTTTGGACACCAGTGTAATATATCAATACTCAAAAACAAGTTTAGTAATAACTAGTAACTCCTTTTGGACTTGTCATAATAAAATTATATGCAAAATTTAATTCTTATCTTGATAATTTGTACAATTTATAATTAAAGTCGCATTAAAGTTTCACGTCAAAATGTATTATCATTGCATTCAATACATTGTTATTGTAAGAAAAAGTTGAGAATAAACGAGATGAAAATTCTGAGTGAAAATTGGGTCACAAATATTGAAGTGAGTGATTGAATATTAACGTCACACAGTTCAGGTACACGTGAGCTTTGGACGACGGACCTCATAAATTTGAACCATGGTCAAGTGACGAGGACGGCACCTGAGCTGACTTCTCCTCTCCTAACTACCACCATTCCACACCAATGGGAGGACGATCACAAATATTGAAATATTTAAAGTGTGAGAAGCACTGAATTAAAAAAAAATATGTTTGAATTTTTATAAAACAAATATATTTAAAAGAAATACAAAACTCTAACATACAAATGCAAATACATGCAACCCAACAGTGAAACCCATTACAAGCCCACAATTGAGTTGATCTAAAAGGGAAAATTCACAACTTAAAATGCAAAAATATCTCCATTTAACAAAAGTTATTAGAAAAAAAGTACATATATATATTATATATATATATTTTAAATCAACATCAAATTGTTCTCTTTTATTTCTGGAAGTATTTGTATCAAATAAAGAATAATCATCAGCTTTTTAAAATAAAAATGTTCATATTCATGTATTATTTTCAAATAATTGTGCATTTTATTTAGGAAGAAATGCAAACAACTACAAGCTCTTAGAACATAAGAAAAGGAATAATAACAAAAAGATGGAAGTTCAATATTGATTTGAAATAATAAGTAGTGTGGGGTATTTCATTTTAATATTTAATTATTGTTTAGCAATAGTAAAACTAATACACGTTTTCCTGTAATCTAATTTCTTTTTGATGAATTTTTCCTTTAATTTTTTTGGTTACGCATAATGCAATTGTTAATTGCGGCAAATAGTTATTTGACACAATAATCGGTTTTAATGTACTGCTAAATTAACTTCGAAATGATTGAAAATGCTTTTACCGAGTCCAATGAAATTCAATATTTATTCTCGAAACAAAACAATAATTATACTCGATATGCGATGATTAAAATTGGCCTAAAAATAACAAATATAATTTATTCCATAATTCATAAAACGTTTATTGAGATCTGAAAAATCAAAAGAGATTTAAGCAAATAACGCTGTTATTATAATTTGGATATTATTGAAATATTCAACACTAAGCTAAACAATACCTAATTTTACAAAGAGTTTTTGATGCTATTCTAAACAATGTAACTTTAGTTTCTTTTAGATTTCTTAACGCAGTTATTAATAATGAATGAACTTAAAGTTGTCAATTAAAAAAGTGCAAAGACTCAGATTCAATTAATTATAAAAATGTGCAAAAATGTTTAGTTTGTTTAATATTTTTCTTTTATCAAACTGATGTATTTGTCGTAAAAATGAGAGAGATTGAAAAAGGGGCTTCAATAGCATTTAATAAAGAAAATAGTTTAATTTCTTAAGAATTTAAAGAGTACTAAAAATATATTAATGGCTGTACCACCATTTTATCGCTTTAGACCAGTATCCAAACCTTTTCGACTCACGGAGCTCTTAAAACTATAAGGGGGTTTCGGGGAACACCATTCCACACACACAAAGAGAACAATAAACCTTAAAATAGTATTTAAAGTTGACCAAAGTGTTATAGATACATTTTGTAAAGACAAAAATAAGTATTTTATTTGTTCTTATAAATTTTAAGTGTAATTTAAGTATATGTTACTCATTAAACCTTTCGTGGGCCTTTTGGAAGATTTTACTTCCCATCTACATTATCTTATAAAATAAATCTGTCAGAAGCACAAAATCCATTATAATATATTGACCTTGTTATTATAACGATGGGAAGACTAATTCCCACTTCAGTTTTGTGCTACTGCACATAATCCAGTGATTCTGACATCTGTAAATCGGACAAAAAAAATAGATGGTACCAAAGAAGTACCTTGTCCAAAAGCTGCAGCTGTATGGAAGTCATGCCATGGAAGGAGTTGATCACTTCGCTCTAAGACAAGAAAGATACCAAATAAGATCTGTAAAATGGTGACATCGCGCGCGGATCATTTATTTTCTTATTGACCTTGTCATCATAAATAATTTATTACCGTGGCAAGTGAACAAAAGAAACAGAAGTTTAGGTCAGTTAACTTTTTATATAGCATTAGCTCGTCAGCTAACAGACTGAAATTTCTCGAGAAAAAAGAACGCCCTGCTAACTTCTAAGCAAAGAAGTGTGTAGTTCTGGATGATGTGCACCAAGTCAGTGTGGAAAATCATATGCCAAATATGGTTTCCAGCAAAATTTAAAAAAATATTTTTTGTTCTCTTACATCAGTGGTTCCCAAATTGGTCCCTACGGACCCCCAGGGATCCCCGATATTATTCAGGGGGTTCGTAATACATTAAAATTGATTTGAGGGTCCCTGAATAATGCTCGGGGGTCCACAAAAGGTTTAATATGAAATAAAAAATTTAGAACCATTTTAATTTTTATCGAAATTGAAATAAATAACAATAATTCACTTGGCTATTCCCGATTGGGTGTTGCACCCTTTTGCATGTGGACTAACTCTCAGATCCCCAAGACGGAAGAATCCATACTAATACAGGAGCCATACTTAATGAAATATCCACAAATGAGGGACTTAAACCAATGTTTGAGCAAGGACACCACAAATTCCGGTTAAAAAGCAGATCCCAACTTTATATCCTGCATTATGGGTTATTGTATAGAAGTTTTTGACTACTTTCCTATATGTCTTCCAGTTTGGTATAACGTGGATTCAGTGCCGGAAACAATCTCATCACACAGAGAAAAAAACAGACTAAAAACTAGTGCTCGTAGGGATTTGCGGTTGCTACTTGCAAACATCCAGACTGACATAAATACATTCATATCATCTCATCAAGTTCATCCAAGTTTATTAATGTTCTGTATTTCATTTAAACAAAAGTTACACTTTCAATAAATTATTCTTCAATAAAATGTGTGTGTGTTTTTTTTTCTTTTTAAATTTGTAATTTTTATAGTATGCATTTATGTAGCTTTTTTACTTGGGGGTCCTTTTGCAAGTTTTCTTTAAAAAGGGGTCCTTGGGTAAGTTTTGACTTTAAAAAGGGGTCCGTGGGTTTAAAATGTTCGGGAACCACTGTTTTACATTGACCGAGATAATTAATTTTAAGGAAATTTCAATGTGTGCAGTGTTTTTTCCTACTGTCAAAAAGGGAGTGAGAGAAATCTCAAGGCAGAGTGAATGATAACGTCGCACTGTTCAGCTACACGAGGGTTTTTGGCAACTGACCTCGTAATTTTGAATCATGGTCAAGTGACGCGAATGACACCTGAGCTGGCACTCCCTCTCCAAACTACCACACCACACCAACGGTAGCACGTTTGAACTCTCGACAGATTTAGCGTGCATCACTCCCCTACACGGATGATCTTTAGTGGCACTGGGCTCTAAATCATGACATGCCTGCCATGATCCGATACCTCGACCACTCGATTACCGCGGCCGTATGAAATCTCAAGGAATGATGCTTTTAAAATAGTGAAAAGGAGTCCACATATATTTACATTGAGAAAAATTCTATTAATATTCGGCAGTATTTTTCACATCATGATATCACAGAACAGTTAATTCCTACCGTGCATTTAAAAATAATTGATTTAGGACATTTTATTTAGCTATTGTGAAATAGTATATTCAGTTCAGTGGAGTTACGTAGATAATGTATCAATCCTATTGGTCTTTCTGTATTTGAAAAAGATCAATTGAATTTATTTCTATTCTTAACTTCAAATGTTCGTCTTTGAATAGTTTTAAATGGACAAATAAAAAGCGCTTACTTGTCGGAATGGGTCGAGCACTCTCAATAACGAAATTCATGGACGTTCATCTTTTATTTGGACATCACAGGCTCACATTTTACAACGAACGTAGTAGCATAAAATATACAAAATAAAGGTACTGCAGAGCCCCTGTACTTAAAGCTTCCACATTAATCGTATGTTTCCAGAATATATTAATGACAGATTACGACATTGTAAATATTTTGAAAAAGCTGGAAAAATGGTTTCGATAATGCTAAATAATTTTTAAAATATCACTCAAAAAATTTACTCGTAATAAAGTATTTTCTATAATGTCATATATATATATATGTAAATTTGAGGCAGTCTTTAAAATATTAAATGATCCATTAAGTCATGAAGAAAACAAATAATTATTAAAGTATATATCCCATAATTAGACAGCTATGAAGTATATACACTATAAGAAATATACAGAAAATATTAAGCACGTTTGTAAAAGTTAATTTAAAAATTTTTTTTTCATGTAAAATTATCGAAATATCCTGCTTTTTCAAATAGACTGATTTTTAAAAAAATTGTATTAAGAAAACCATTTAATTACAAATTTTCAAATGTGCATCATAGTTGTAAATAATAATTGCCCTCAGAATAAATATGCTGAAATCTGAACATTATTCAAAATACATTTGTGGTTAGTAATTATTTCAATCAATCGTTCAAAAAAACTCAGTATTTTTATAGATTGATTTAAAGCAGTGTTTTTCAAACTGTGTTTCACAGAATCCTGGGGTTCAACAAGATATACTTAGGGATTTTTTTCCATAAGTCAAAATTAAAAATTGAAAAGAAAATTAAAAATGATTGTTTAAAATGGATTCATGATCTCTATGTTTGTTATAAATAAAAGTATTTAATCTTATCCCGGCAATTAAAATTGAAACTTTTATTGATGCACAATATAACTTTATTTGATACTTTGTTTATTTTGTTGTTTTACTTTTTAAACTTTTATTGAATATAATAAAATAATATTAAAGCATATTTTTCTTTGTATGTACTACCCATTAGAACGCGAATATTTTTTGTTTGCCATTCCGGATTTCACTAAATAATTTTATACTCGTGAGTAAAATGTTTTGCAAATCTAAAACAGATTTCTAAAAAAAAAAAAAATGCACCTTTTTTCGTTAGCAAAAACACCGCTTATAGTAAAAAGAAGGGGTGGGAATAATCTATTCGCATATCAACAGATTTGAGGCTAAATTCCAAATTTTAGGTTACAGATTCATGTAAAATACACAGATTTATCACATAGCTATAAACCTTTTGATGCCAATCAGAACGATGTATTTAAGTGAAAAATATTTTTCAACGCGAGTGACTACAAAAATAAAATACAAAAAAAATAAACTGCGACTGCAGCTAATTTCAATAGACTAGACTTCGAGTTTGTGAAAAACAATCTAGCACATAAGTAGGAGACACTTGGATCACAAAGTTATTATATAAACCTTTCATGGGCCATTTATTTGTCTTCTGAATTTCTCGCAGTTTATGTTTTATTAAAAATTAAACAATAGTACTTATGGAAATATATTTTTTATTTTGCCGTATTTTACAACCGAAGTAATACCTAATCACTGGCAGACTCTTCGGTGTCAAATCAACACCAACTAATCGCTAGTCAAAACAATACTGACCCAGTTTCGGAGAGCAACTCCCTAATTATACGCCTCAAGCACATTTCGAGGAAGATCCGCTTACATCATAGATCGTGATCTTTGTAGATTTCTCCAAAAATATCTAAAAGAATCCATAGAATCACGAATTCACCAAAATGGGTTCCCAAGTCACCGAAATGGTCATCAAAGTCGATAAAAAGTAGAGAGTAGTAGTGAGAGTACGACTTTTAGTTGACAATCAATAAATCATTCAATCAATCGAAACTGTTCAATATTAGGCATTGAAAAGATTTAAGATCCTCTGCACGAGTTTCCGTAGAGACTTACAGTTTTATTTGTTTTATTTCAAGTAACTTCATTAATCGGCTTTTCGTTAATAAGAGATTAAGTGAAGGTATTATTTGCCATTAAATGATTAATGGTTAAGCGCTTAGAAGAATTGCAAAAGAATTCAATCGTGAAAAGTATTAATTCCTATGTACTTCTTTTGCAAAAGAATTAGTAGGTGAGAAATTATTTTAGCAGACTGAATGACTGAACTTTTAATTATTTAGATTTTCTTTATTATTTATTAATTAGGTTTAGCAAAATTAAAGTAAGAATTAATTGAACAAATTTAATTAGAACTAAACATTCGTATGCAATTAAAGAAAAAAACGTCTATCTTATAAATAAAAATTATAAGTGCATATTTATTTGTTACTTCGCAGCTATTCTGGAATTTAAAAAAATCAAGGAGGAAGTAATATGTATAATTCTCAATTAATGATCAGTGTTTAAAATAATTTTGAAATAAATAAGGTTTGCCCAAATGAAAAGCGGACAAGATGAATAAAAAGAATAACTTTATTGGAATTTAAAATAAACCGCATTGTAACACAGGTCCAATTGTTTCGACAATGGGTCTATGTCACGGGTGGCCAACCTTTTCGGGAAGTGTGCCACTATTTGATAAAAAATAATAATATATGAGTGCCACTTCCAATTTTTCCAAAAAAAAACATGAGCAGACACAAAAGTTTATTGAAATTTT
>BMAO01024362.1:0-19505 GCA_019973975.1 Trichonephila clavata | reverse complement strand
CCGAAATAAAAAAATCTATCAAAAGATCCCTAAAATATTTTGCTGAAATGTTGAATTTTATATATATATAAAGCTCCTTTTCTATATTTTTAAAGAATACAATGGTCGTCCTCTACAATAGCATATACAAAGGATCTAGCTTAGATCTAGATGTTGTATTGTAGTCGTATTTTAAAAACATATTTCAAAAACCCGATCATCCCAAGGTATCATTGAAAAGTAAACATGCCCTAAAATTAATTTATAGAGCTACATTTAACGGAAATGAGTTAGATATAAAAGTTAAATTTTGTTTTTGAAACGCTGGCTTTCAGTAAATACTTATTGAGTGCGATATTTACTTCGAATAATTTTTACATAAAGAACATAACTATAACGTAGTGATAATTTAAGAATGAAATATATGCTATTTATAGTAACGCATTTTAATACGTATTAAAATGTCTGTATATAACTTTTCTAAACAGACATAGGTCAAAAATTTGTTTTATATGTTTATAGCTTGAATTTTAAATCAATGAAGTTACTCAGATAGATAAATATATATATCTTATTAAAACTAGTTATAGAAATAAAATGCCTCATTTGAAATAAGACACGTGTAAAATAGTTGTCAAATAGCAGTAAAAATTAACACAAGAATTTCGTATACTTCATTTACATTGATAAAAGTGAAATTTTGAAATTCAAGAATCTGTCTGTAAAAATCCAATTGATGTAAATTTGACGCACAAATAATTCTAAACTATTATTTTTGTATTAAATAAATCAATTCAAATTATTGTAGAATTCCACAAAACTATCTCTTATACATTTAATAATTTTAGTTTAATCAAATAATTATAAAATAATTTTACATTAAAAAACTTTTTTTTTTTGAAGAAAAAAATATTGTGTTTAAAAGGTATGCGTTCTTATGTGTTGTAAAAAAATAACATAAGCAATTAAAATTTATTAGCAACAATAACAGTTATTTTCGGAAAATTAAAGAATTCGGAATTTGCATCCAGGTCTTTTCATGACAAAATCCCTAAACCAACTGTATAACTATATCAAAGGTTTCTGCACATTAAAGTGTTTGACTTAGACTCGACGTCATGCTAGCTGTAGAAGTCACGACATATTACAAACACAAATGCATCTCAATTATACTTCCTGGATGAATTAACTTTAGTGTATTGACAACCTTGCACAACTACAAATAATAGACTTTATGTATGTGGTACCAGAAGAGAGGCAAACCACTACTACAACGTTCAAAGACATCCACTGGATCTCAAATCAAACGTGAAAGATAATATTCTTCAATTTACTAACTAGAAGATTAATAACACATTCGGCAGCATGATTCAACAGAAAATGTACGATTATTTTGAAGCTTCACTGCAAATCATTTTACATGATATCCCGTTGCATATTTGAGGATGGCAGTTAAAAAAATTTTAATAACACTAATGAAAGAACTTCAGGTTTCTTAAGGGCAAAAATTCTTATGACTGCCCGTTTCAAATTTTGCACGATGTATAACTCATTTAACGTGATGCAAAAAACATATCTTAAGGCAGAAATCAATGACAGACTGTTCTATTAACTGAAGTCTCAATTCGTAAATTCACTGAGTCCATAAAGACCTTCATTTGGATAGAACCAAAGACTATCAATACAAGTCCTCCAGCAATCAAAAGAGAGACTGGAGTATTAGATGAATTTTAATGATACGGGTAGGCTATGTATTGAATGGGCATATCCATATCTTTGACAGGGATTCTATTTAAATAGGGAAGTTAGGTAATCTATATATATTGATGAGCCCTAATTCAGATGTTAAGGGGTGAGGATTTCATATTTTTGGAAAGTAATGCACGTTCACATATTTATTGCTTTTTTGACCTAAATATGGATATATGATGGTTCTATTTGTCGTACTCTAACGCTACAGACATTTGGAGAGTTCTTGGGAAGCGCAATGTGATTCGTGTCCCTCTTCCCATAACTATACAGGACCTGAAATCAGCGTTGCTGAAGAAGTGGGAAGGATTCCCTAACTGTCTCATATCCTATATGAACTTTTGTTATACATCTGTTAAGGAGAAGCCATACTCCCTATTAACTCATTAATACGAGAGTAACTCTGAAATTTTTGAGATACGCGCAGACGGGGAATTGCAATAACATATAGATTTAATTTAAAAATACAATAAACATTAACACAGTAGATGACTTTTTATGAATCACATCGAGTTATTTAGTGTAGAATAAATTTTAGATAGAAAAGAAAAGGAGTCGACACGAGAACATTATCGTGCTATGATTTCCTTTGTTTTAAAGCGGGATTAAATCAAGACGAATGCATTCGCCAGCTGCAATCAGCATTTAGTGATAAATTTCCATGACGTGCTACTGTATTTAGATGATTTAAGGAACTTTGCAGAGGACGCAATTCTCTTCAGGATGAACAACACACAGGAAGAACGCGGTGGGCCATAATCCCGGATAATTTTCTGTTATACGAAAAATTTTAAAGAATGATAATTGCTGTGACTACCAAATGATACAGAAGGAACTTAGCATTGTTATTCATGACGAACTGCATGTAAAAAAGTAGTTTGTCTATGCGTTACCCATAATCTTATTGAGCACTAAAAAGAGGAACAAGTCAGAATCAGTAAAAAATCCTTAAATTGTTAAATGATGGAGGCCACATCATCATTTCTAAAATTGTATAGAGTGGTGAAACGTATACATACCGTTATTTGACCTTCCAAAACATCAAGAAAGCAAAGTATGGGTCGTTGAAGGGATCCATGCTTACAATGGTGAAAAGACACAATGCACAATGAAAAAGTAATGTATGCTTTTTATTCAGAAATAAGGGATTAAAGCCATCAAGTTGGAGGATAAAAGACAGTAAAAGCAAATTGGTATAGCCGTAAATGTTTTTCAGAGATTTTCCAAAAAGGGAATGTTAGGGGAATAATTCTACATCATGACAATGCATCTTCCCATACAGCCGGATTAACATCTGAGTTTCTTAAGCAAAAACAAATAAAAGTGATAGATCCTCCTCCTTATTTTCCGGATCTAGCTATGTGTGGTTATTTTTTAATCTAAAAATAATCTTACTGGACGTCGTATTTGTTCAGACAAAAAGATTGATGTGGTTCCAAATGCCATTTTTTCATCAATTCCCAGAAATGAATGGTTTGAGGCATTTATAAGTTGTGGAAAATTCGTATACAAAGTGCATTGATGCTGGAAGAGACTCTTTGAACCCTCCTAAAATTTTGTAAGTATAACTTTAAAAAACTGTGCATGTTTTTTCAAAAACTTCAGAGGGACCATTGTATATTTGTTCTAACTTATAATCTCTATCTAAGAGCACCCCTTCGTTTATGAGCTGTGGTTTTATTTCAATTATATGAACCCTGTACATTCTTATCTGTATTAATTTATATCCCATTCATTTATTAATAGTTAACCGATAGTTACGATTTGTTTAATTTTTAATTAGTGGGAATTTTAGTGCATAGTTAAACCTTAAAATCTCATAATCTTAGAAACACTCATAAGAAAACCTTGTATCATTCATATACCGGTGCGTTTACAGTATAATTGTAAATGACATATACTATCACCACCACATTATTTTAACGTCAACATATTCGCCATTAAAACACACAAAACTATTCTATTCTACAATATAAATCCATTTCATTTCCAATAATTTTTACTACGCTTTTTTTATCAGAGTGATTTTTTTAATGATGTTGACCATTTAGTTTTAAGAAAGAAAAGAAGCTTTTTTAAATATTAATTTATTAACTCTGCAATAAAATTAACCCTTTCTGTGAAAATATAAAAGTTAATATGTCATTGGGTTAACCACAATATAAATGTTACATATTTATTTAACACAATAATTTTATAGCTATGCTTTATTTTATAATTATTTTTATGTTTGACAAATATTCTTAGTAAATAGAAATATACAAGAAGTTTTCAATTTAAAATAGTTAAATGCAACTAAAGTAATACTTCATGAAAAGTTTCTATTTCTCTATATACCTAAATACTTTTTCAAATTCTTATACACTCATGTGTTTGGAAAGAATTATAAAGATCACCAGTATTATAAATGATAAGAAACGAATAAAAAGTAAGTAATTTTACATAGATTTATGCAAACGTTTGGTTTTTTCCTTAAAATATGTGAAATATTTATAATTTACTTCTATTCTTTCACTGCAATTTTAAAACCATTTTTTAAAGTACTTGAATGTATTTTTTTCTTATCATAAAAAGCCAGGAAGGAATTGAACATGTGAAAAAAAAATATTTTGAATATATACACAATTTTATATTGTGTATATCTGATTTTTCTGTATCTTACAATCATAATTGAAGAATGATTTCTACTTATCCAGTTCTTTCAAGTTTTTTAAACTACTTAAAATATCATCTAGATTAATTAATATATTAAGATTGCAATGTCTAAAGTTACAGTTCACGTAAACTTATCCTATTGCTAGCACTCCAATTTCTAACTACAATGACTGCGGTGGATTCCTCATAACATGTTTCCCAATAACATCAATCACTAAAAGAATATTTGTGTTTGCCAGAAGAATAAAATAGGCTTCACCAAATATTTATTGGTCAGTACAATGAATTCCAAGGTGATACTGGCTACCAAAAATAGTGACTTATCATTACTTGCCTGCGGGAGGGGTATCTGCTGTAATTGGCTTTTATGTCAATCACCCAGCAGTTGCCCTTCTGTCTAAATTAGATTGATGAGTAGTTATTTGTTTATATTGTCCAGCTCGTCATTTTGCTTAACTTCAATTGGGCACTTTTCTAGGATACAGTAAGATTTGCCTGATTGACTATATATACTTTATAGGTAGATTACATTTTTTATTATGTGGTTGGAAAAAATATTTATTTACAAATATCTTTATTATAAAAAAGGTCCACTGTAGTATGTATATTACACTTGAAGTTTATATGCATATCTATTTTGATTACATATGAAGTAATTTTCGAATAATATTTATTTGAACTAAAATGCGATGAGGAGCTCTCTCTCTATATATAATGAATATAAGGAAAGTAAAGTATCTATGTGCTAATAAATGTCATAGTAACATTTATAAAAGTACAAAAGAGCAGGAATATATAATATTTTTTTCCCTTTCTTATTAAAAAGAAGCGAGTTCAAATGTTGTTGTTACGGTAAAAATTATTTAAAAAATGTGATAAGTTTTTTCAAAAAGAAAATTGTAACATATTGTAAAATGCATTATAGGTATACATCATACATTTAGCATTAAAGTTACACTGAAAATGTTTGATGCTGTTCAGAAAGTTAAAATATTTTTAAGAGTCTGTATTTTACTCCAATATAGATTACCTACAAAAACAAAACAAAAATAATATCCAATATTTCTGCAATTTTAGAAAATTAAAAAATATATTAATTCATTTGAAATTTACATGTATTTTTAATTTTTTTGCCTTAAAAATTATGAAAGAGTGAGATATTTGTTTAAGTAAATATTTGTTTGAGAAATTTGAAGAATCTAAAGGGAAAAAAAACACCGTGTGGTGACCGAGTGTGAAACAATATTACCAAGTAAGCCATTGCGTGTCATAGAAGGCGAATAGAAGGGACCGGTCGTCCAGGTTCGAGGTTTGTGCGTACGACAGTGCTTCTCAAACTTTCACTATTGGCGACCCAATTTTCAATCATAGTTTTTATTGCTCCCCTCCCCCCTTATACAATAATGTATTGAATGCAATAATAATGAACTTAGCACTAAATCTACAACATGAACTTAATTATAAACCGTACAAATTAACAAGATAAGTATTACATTTTGTATATGTTACTTTTAAATAATATCTATTTTAAGCAAATTACTTTTAAGTAATAGGATAATTATTATGTTATATTTTTTTTTACTTTCGCGAATTTTTAAATTGGAGCAGATTGCAAAAATGATATTTAATTAAAGATATATTTCCTCCGTCATCCATTTTCAAAAGTAGAAATGTCATTAGAAAAATAGTCTATGGACTATGTTGCTCTCTATTATATCCAGCATATCTAACATTCTCGCAAAGTCTGCGTGAGTTTGGACAACTAACTTATCAGGTGTCCGGGCAAAACATGTAAAAATACTGTACCTCGTAGAATTCCAGTTAGTCTTGGTCGAGTCGATACTTCTATTGCTACTGAATCTACCTAGAATGTACATTTTATAATTTGCGATTTAGATGTAATTCACGGTATTAAGTATTTACGGCAGTAGATTAACAAAAATATGGATAAATTTTTAAATCGTAAGTGAACATTCGACAATAATAAAGCATTAACAAGTGCACAGACGAGCATAGTTCCGAAAATTAAATCAAGTAAGTATTCTCAAGAATATTTAAATTTTCGATTTACCTTTACTAAAGTAAAGGGAGAATAAAAGGCCCTGTGTGTGTTATCTGTTCAAAAATATATTGCTAGCAGACGGTATTAAATGTAATAAACTTAAAAGACCTTTGGAAACGATTCATGGTGAGTACCTTAACAAGCTCCGAGAGTTCTTTGAATTAAAATTAAAATCATTTGAAAAACAAAAACATTTTAAAAAACGCTGCTAGTGTACGACAAAGTTTTATATACTTACTTCTTACAAAGTATCATACAAAATACTAGATGTAAAAGCCTCACACTAATAACGAAGAGATCTTATTTTGCCAGTAGCAATTGAGATCGTAGAAACCATGTTTGAGACAGTTTTGCCAAAGATTTGCAGTATATGGTTCTGCAACTCTTTCTCAAAATCAACTGTAATTTTAAGCCTCACGGAAATAGAATTCATTTTAAATAAAGAAAAAGAATGTAAAATTCCGATGAAGAATAGTGTTTAATTTTAATATTTAAAGCTAGAAGACTTCAAAGTGTTTTTATCGGGAGCAGGCGCGCAGTCGATACTAACGTTAATGGTCACGCGGGGTGATTTAAGTCACCCCAATCCTTTTTTTTTATAATTATTTTATTTCACACCATGAAAATCACAATTTTAGTAAATAATTAAACTAAGAGACAGTATTTGATAATTTGAGAAAAAATCCAATAAAACTGAACTTAAATGTTTTAATTGGGGGAGACCTTAACAAAAGGACGCAAATCACAGTAACTTTTCGCTAACATTGAAGAAATGTTATTTTCAGGCATTTTCATTTTCATTTCATGTTCATCGCTTTTTCTAAGATTTTGTAAAGAAACGTTTGTCACTCTCAAAAAAGAGTGGAATATGTGACAAATACATTTTAGTTCCTCTGAAGATTGTCATATAGGAGGATACTATCAAAGTCATTGGTAACAAATGAACAGTTTTTCCGGACTTAATGATTTCGTGAGCCTGGGGTTACTTTGCGCCTAGAGCGACCACTCCCGGTTGAAAGTGAAATAGTATGGATGTTAGTTTTAAAAAATAATTGTGTAACACTCTTTTTTTTATGCTTTATATGTTTCAGAATGCTCGTAAAAATAAATCTCTTAAATAATCCTTCAGTCCTCTGTGCTTTTCGAAATATCATGAAACTCTTTCACATGGAATAAAGCGCAACAGAAATACATTATTTACAAATTTCTTAAATCACTATGATGAATTGTTTGTCTTCCTACACTTTTTTTCTGTGTTTGGGTTTTGTTTTTTCTCTGAAAGAGTTTTATTTTTCGTCTAAAAAGGAAACGTAATGAAAAATTCTCTCCACACATCGTGGGATTCCAGCACAAATCAAATAAAATGTTTTTATTTGGTTATACGATCAAAGATAGCTTGAAGTGGAGATCACGTAATATTGCCAGATGATATATATATATATATATATATGTATGTAATAATTCCCAGTAATATAATCTTTTAAAATAACTTTTAACTACCAATGGTCTATCCCTTGAGGACCAACGTTTTAGTAATAAGTTAATCCTCCGCCTAACGAGAGTATTTTAAACTACACCTATCCACCCACTCAAATCATGTGATTTGAGAAGCCTATAAACACCGAGATTCCTGGAGACCAACTCTCTTCCGCTTCTGTATTTTGTCTGCGTAAACATAAAGCCGGCGGCAGTGTGTTTGTGTGTGCTTATATTGTGTCGTCCCATTAATGTTTTATGTGTTTAAGATGTGGAATTAAACAGATTTGAATAACCCATGACTGCCTCTTGGATAATATTTATTATCCTCACCAATCTCATATAAAGTATTCATTACAACATCGACATATTACATATATATATATATATATATATATATATATAAATTATATCAGTGTAAATGTGTATTTTTTATTATGAAAAAAATATTTTGTTTTAATTCATTCCAGTAAATTTTTTTAAAACTTTTATTTTAGATATGCTTGCGCCCCCTTGCCGGGTTATCCCGCCCCCTAAGGGGCACGCCCTTAGTTTAGAAACGCTGGCGTAAGGCTAATAACCTATCCCATAAAAAAAATCTTGTTAGAAATCCTGATCTCAATCCTATCGAAAACTTGTGGCATCGTTTGAAAGCTCTTGTACGAATGAGGTACCCATAAAGTAAAAAGGAACTAATTGTGGATATAATTTTTTCTGGCGTCATGTAATAACAAAATAAGAGCATAAAACTATTTTTAACTCAATGAAACACCAAAGTGAAGCTGTAATAAAAAATAAAAGCTATCCTATTAAGCAGTCAAAACTCACTGCTATCATCAGTATCAAATACTATCAGTTTCAATAGCTGATACAGCATAACTTTTTTTTTGCGTTGCAAATATTTGAATTTTTATATTTGTATTTAACTCAGTAAAATATTCTCTTTAAAATGATATAAAAGATTTTGCATTTGAAACAACAAAACATTTTTTATAAGCATACAAACTTAAAAAACATAACAATTTTAAAAAGTGTCTTCAATTTTGGCTATATATATGAAAAATTTCTATTTATTTTTGTATATGAAAGTTCCATTTTCAATTGCATTTTTTCTTAAATATCTTCAAATATAGATGTATATCAGTTTAGCCAATCATATCTAATAATCTGCCAAAATTATACGAATGATTGATTTCGAAGAAAAATATAGAATACTTAGAAGTCTTTGAAACAACACTGAACAATTTTTCAGCTCTTGAATAGAAATAAATAAATTTAAGCTATACGACGCAATATTAACTTGCAAGTGAAGAAAAAATTTCAGAAAAAAATATATAAGTTAAATGCCACTCCAGTGATAGGTTTAATATATATTAGTCGTATATCTCTTAAATCTGATATTCTTAAAAATGAAGTTCAATGAGATGTAATGAAAGAAAATTTACTCTTGAAATGTCCCCAATTTATCGTCCGTTTTATGGAATTAAACTCGTAAATACACATGTCATTTATAGGGTGAAAGCTAATCAGTGTTAAGCATTATAATTACGATCAGTATAAAAAATTTCTTGTATAAAGCATATGATATTTGTTACAAATTCTTAAGCAAGCGCTCTCGAATTATTAATTTCTCACACAAATTATGAACTCTGCATTTAAAAATTGATTCTTATGTCTGAAAAAGTTGAGTCTCCTGTAAGATTTCTTTAAAACATTTTAAGTAAAGATTGTTATTTTGACCTAGTAAAAATATTAGTGATAACAGAAATTCCGTTTTATTAGTTACGGTTTTCTCGCAAAAACTTTTTCCTGTTTTTTTTTTTAAATATTTTTCTAAAACTAGCAATTGATTGAGCTTTATTTATAGTAAGGACTCAAAGCAATACATACTCATCGTTCCAAAAACTGATTATTTTTAATTTATGATTATTGTTTGCTTCCTTGAAATATTAATGTTAAAAACTTTTCTTATTGGTATTTTTTACTAAGATTTATATCCTCAAGTTTACACTGATAAAACTTCAATTTCTTTCTTGGGATATATCTATTTATTTTAAATTAGCCTGTTTTGGAGCGACAAAACTTTCAGACTGATCTAATATATATATATATATATGATAGAGAATTACCGCACAGTAAATAATGAATGAATGAATGTACATGTGAATGCATATTCACATGTGCATTCATTATAAACTGGAATTTGTTCACGAGATATATACTTCGCACTCTAAAGCTGCACGAGGGCTATTGGAAACGGACCTCGTAAATTTGAACTCTGGTTAAGAAACGGGAACAATACTTTGTTCAAGGGATAAAGTAGAGATTAACTTAGGAATCAAGAATAGAATTAAAACAAGAAGAGAATCTAGTCTTCAAGCTTAGAAAAGAAATCCAAAGCAAAGAAATTTGAAAACTGCTTTCTCCCTTTTTTAATCCAATACCTGTAAAAGTAAACACACAACTGACGAAACCAATATCTCAAAAACATTCCAGAATCCTTTGCTCTCTCTATTTATGTACCAATTTTTTTACACAACTTTACAAAAGTAATCCAAGTTAGTAAATGTATAAACCTTACAGAAAATATTATGAGCATTACTAATATAATTTTGAGGATGTTCATATATATGTGTGTGTGTTATAATTCACGGTAATTTTCTCTGAGGTTTCTTTTAATTTGTAATGATTCTGAGCCCTCTAGGATTTTTGTACAAATAATTAAATGTAACGTGTTTTTATCGTAACTTAAGCACTTTTAAACAATGAATCTTTTAATAGATTGCAATTGTCAGATAAAGAAATTACTAATCGAATTACTGCTATATATAGAAAATTGGGTGTTTCCATTCATAAGATTTCCATATATATTCTTAACACCTAAATTTCATAAAAATCCTGTTAAATTTAGTAGAGTAACAAATGGTTTTAAAACTTATATCACTGCTGCAGGTAAAATGCTGCATAATATTATACAAGAATTCATCAATAAGCAATGTAATAAAAGCTATAATTAAAAACAGTAACGAAATTATAGATTTTTTTAAAAATAAAAATATTTATTCAGTTTATAGTTATGACTTTGAAGATCTTTTTAATTCCATTAATATCAATGCTATAATTAGGGTAATTTTAGATTATCATAGAAATTATAACCTTAATAATAATTTACAAAAATTTAGAATTTTAATAAATTTAGTCTTAAAAGAAAACTACATTAATTGTAATGGTTCTCTGTAAAAACAAACCAAAGGTTTGCCTCAAGGTGGCCCTGCTAGCAATAGTTTGGCTAATTTATATTTACAATTTTACGAAATTAATTATATTATTAATAATGATTATTACATATTTAGATACATAGATGACCTAATTATTTTCGGTAAAAATAATAATTTTAACCAATATTAATTTTTATCCTTAATATTTAAAGCTAATTAAAATTAATAGTAATCCAGTTAAAACTAATTACTTGGATGTATCATTGTGTATTAAGGACTATAAATTACATAGCAATATTTATGATAAAAGAGATGATTTTAATTTCAACATTCTTAAAGTGCCTTACGGGAATTCTATATCAATTTATAGAAATTTTATTTTCAATTATACTTATCGTAACAAGGTATTAGTTAGTGATAAATTTAATATATATTTAAATATTAATAAATTTATTAAACATTGTATGGAACACAGTTACCCTCCTAAATTTATAAAAAATTACCTAACAGTTAAATAAAAAAAGTTATTAGTTGTACAGTTTATGGATAGATGGCGCCTCTAGCTAATTAATTTAACAATATTATATTTTCTTCAAAATTAATTGTATATGTCTGGGTGGTACTTTTATTTTCTATAAATTTTAAAATAAAATATAGAGTTTTTAAATGTATATATAGTATTAATGCAACTTTATCAAAACTTAATAATTATATGCGATACTGTTATTGTCCATAGCCGGTGAATATGATTCACGTGGTAAGTCTTCTAATAGTTTAACTTTGATTTAAAATATTTTATTAATTATTACAGGCTATAATATTATCATTTTACATTAATAGAGTATGGTTTTATCTATAATGATAGTTAAACTTCTCTAGAAATTTATTGTTTTCCCTATGGCCCAGAGTATTGACAAAATCAGGTGAAGGTTGGCTGGCCGAAAAACATTGTTTAAACCTGCATCCTAGTTCCTAAGGCTAGGAGTTTGCGTTATTATTTCTGTGGCTAAATCTATTCTATCATGACTATAGTTATCTTAGGTATATAACTAATTTTGTATATTTTTGTAATATATATATATATATATACTCAATTAAAAAGAAAAATCTCTTAATAAAGTAAAATTAAGATACACTTATATATATATATATATATATATAACAACTCTTTCCGTAAGTAAATTTCCCGTTAATAACTATTCAAAAAGAAGCAAATAATAATAAGCAAAATACACACATATGCTCTAAATATTAAGTGAATGTTTGCTTCCATGTTAGGGGGATGTTTGTTCACATAACACAAGACATGATATTGGAATTTTTGGAATAAAAATTCCTTTCACATAGAAATAGTTCGCTTTTATTGGTTGTGAAAGGTGTTTTTTTTCCTCTAGAAGAATTTTTCGTATTCTCCATCTATATTATTTATGCATGGGCTGCTAAAGTCCTGACAAGAAAGCTCTAGACTACAACAAAATTTAAAGTGAAAATTCCAATTTCAAGCAATCCGGATCAATCGTCGGTAGGGTCTTCAGAGACAAAGTCTGTTACACAAATTCATGTATATGTATGCGCCAAAAAAGTACCTAAGTTTCGAAAATCTAATAATATTTTTATTTATTTAAACAAAAAAGATAATTTTATTATGCATTTTATGATTACATAAATGATTTTGAATTAAAAATACAGGCACAATTAATTTTACCTTTTTTATTTTTGTCTTTGCATTAGCTTATAATTAAAAAATTTGATACAATTAACACAATATTTTGTTGAATGACAAATATATCGCAAATTGTCATGAGAGTTGTATAGAAATATTGGAGAAAAATGATGTTATTAATTTAAAATAATATTTTAAGAAGAATCTAAAAGCATTTTACTCTTGGAGAAAGAGATACCAAATAGTTTTCAAAATAATAATGGGGTCATTCTAAGACGAGCGCGCCAAAGCTAAATCGTTGCAACGTTTGCAGTGATGCAACAAATGTCTAAATTAAACTTTTATTTAAAAAAAAATCAATTGAGAGCTTAGTAATAATTTTATAGGGCAATGGACATTAATATGGTGCTACTTTTAAGTAAATTTAAGTAATTATTATTTACTGTATTTTTAATATCAGATGTTGCTCAAATCAATATTTCGCAAAAGAGGTTGCTAAGATTTCCATTTTGAATGCAATATACTTCTCATATTTACTTTAGATCTTTTTTACTTGATTGACCTGATCATTTAATTATTTTTTTTAAAAACGACGGAATTAGTTGGAATTTTTTTAATTAAACACAATTTATAGCTGTGCCAGGTTTTTAGGTGCAGAACTTCTCAATTTTGTAACTTGGTTAAATGAAATGATAACATTTAAGCTAACATCCCACTTTAAAAATTCCAATTTGCCAACGTGAGGTCTTTGAACCACAACGTATTTAACGTACATCAGCCCCTTTACACGGTGATTCTTTAGTAACATTAAGATTCGATAATGCCGATCACGAGCTCGCAGACGACCATTAGGCTACCTTTGTTGTTATAACGTAGATGCACATTTGACAAATGACGAAAGATTTTCTGACTCTTTAAGACTTCCTCAAGTGAGAGCAGGCCGATGCATTGTGCACGAAAACATATATAAAAGACTTCAGGGATCGGAAGGCTATAATGATCTGGGATAACGATCAAAGTACGATAAATCCAGTCTACTCATATATATGAACAAGTTAAATGATGGGAGGCATAAGAGTGTGAATCCGAGCTCTGCATCCGTTCCTGACTAAGAAGACATCATCTGGGAATGAGCTCATTGTTGACAGAAAATAAAAGTATTTGGTTGTCTGCTGGATTAAATTCAAATGTTTAACACCTTGCTATTGCATCACAGTAAGACTAATTTCTAGAAGAATATAAAGCACCTTAAGCAGTGAATGGAGGCCTCCTTCAGATATATGGATAAGAATGACTCCCTAACAGCTTTCCAGAGAAAAAACCAGCATAGCTGTATGTTAATAAATACAAATATTAGTGCATAAATAATGTAGTAAATGTTACTCTCGAATACGAATAAAAAGAGCAAATTATTGAGCCTGAAATATAAGACATCCCCTGAAAATAATCCTTGTTTTGTAGTAAAAATTAGTATACAACCAAGTCTGTTTTAAGAAAACAAACCGCCATGTGTCAAAAAAATGACAAACTCTATAATATTCAACAAAATACGGAAGATCATTCGCACTTCATAAATGTTGTATATTTTGTGATGATTTGCTTCTATGTGATAGCCATGATTATTTTCTAGCTTGTATTTTCTATGAAAATAAGCCTTTTCTTAGTACTGCAATGCCATTTTACACCATTCCTCTTGAACCATTTTTCAATGTCCGTTTAGTGTTCTTGGATGCAGTTTTCCTAAAGCTCGTTTTAATATACCGAAAGCAGAAAAGTCATTTGCAGAAGCACTAAGTGATTTTACAGGAATTTCATCAAATGAGATATCCTTTATTCCAGTTTTTGGTTCTTTCTTTGCTGTTGACTTAAGCAGTTTCTTGAAATTTGACTTATGCGTGTGAATAGGAGCTTTGTCTATATGAAACTCAACTTTTTCAACGTCCTTTCCATAATAATTTTGTAATTTATTCTTCAAAAATTGGTACTAAATATTCTGCTGATGATAGAGGGAATTGATTTCGGCTTTAATTCAGACTTTTTTATTTTATTTGCCATTGTAATAAATTCCTGCAAGTATGAATCCTTTGGAAATTTTTCTGTACACTGAAGAAGCCATTTTGTATGGCCATTCCCATCAGTTGAGCAATAGAAAGTTGATCTTTTATTTAACGTATGTCTTAAAGAATGTTGCCGCATATTTATATTTTTCAGTAGATAGGTGATTTTCATGAAGTTTTCAATAATTTATTTTTTCTTTCAGCAATATGTTTTGGAAAATGCAGATAAATTTTAGATTTAAACATATTTTTAACTTTAAATCCTTATGAATGTTTTAACTTACAGTTGTACAAAACATTCCTAGCTCCGATGCAATAAATCTTTGACGGATTTTCTTTTCATGGTAGAGACTTCCCTTTTCTCCTTGAGAAATAAATTTACGAAACCTTCAGCCATATCTATCAATTTTATGAGCCATTTTCAAAATAAATATTTTATTTTACATTCAATCAAAGAAAATGTAGACATACGATTATTTTTGAAGTTGCCAAAATTTTATCTCAAAATTCAAAAGAGAAAGTAATTACAATGTCATTTTTCATAAAGGGAGAACGAACCTCTGTAATCATATTAGAGACCTATCTAATTTATTAACCGAAAATTTCGCACCACACCACCACAAAAACTTTGAGAATCGACATATTTAACGTGAATTATCCTATCTTCATCGTGGGTTCTAGAACTGACAATTCCCTGAAGAGCAAGGGTGTCAAACTCAAGGTTTGAATTGAGGCCGAATAAACAAGGTTCAACAAAAGCTAAGAGTTTAAGTAAAGAAAATTTAAATTCATGGAAAAGAAGTTTATTTCGAATAACAGATTATAATAAAAGTATATAAAAGAACAAGAAAAATTAGCATTACGGCTTGACACTTGACATCTCCTCTCTTTTACTATTTTCTCACTTCGTCAGAAATTTTCATATTTTATTGTATATTATTGTAATAATTGTATGCATAATATATTGAGACTGGGTCACAAAAATGGTCGTTTTGGGCCCATACGACCGCGGTCACGAGTTTGGCACTCCGCCGTAAAGAATATAAAGATTATTTCATTTTGGATTTTTGAACCAAATGAAGGTAAGATCTTAATAAACATCAGAGTGAGATAGAGAATAATAAAGGAACACGTATTTAACACTAAAATTAACACGCATTAACATTTTATAAGGTTAGTTTATTTAATACTAACCTTATAAAACGAGGTCGGGTGGATATTTACAATAAGATTGGGTGTACTTCGTTTGCAACTAAATATGAAATTATTGAAAATGTGTTATTTTCTTATTAGATAGCATGACATCGAATAACAGAAAATAATGAAAAGCTAAAAATGGCCAAGATATTTAACTGGTTATTTTTAAAATACTCTTATTTTTCATGCATAAAATATATTCATTTATGTAACAAAATCAATGCAAAAATTGTTTTAGAAACATATATTTTACATGTTTGGATATTTCTTTAAATATAGAAATAGCTGCTGCTTAAAATAGTTTGGAAGGAAATCGTTGCCATTTTTTTCCTTTTATCTACAAATAAATATTAAAAAGAAACAATTCTTGTTATTTGTCTTAATTTACTTGAATTTTATGAAATTTGTATTTAATTGTGATTCTAAAAACAAGCAAATAGTATATATATCCATATATTATATATATATAATATATATATATATATAATATATTATATATATATTATATAAATATATATATATAATATATATATATATATATATATATATATTGGGTGAGTTTTACGTATGTAAATCAAGCTTTCACAAAAATGAATTTTAATTTGAAAAATATAATTTATATTTTTATATGATAAAAAAGAAAATTTTCGAAAAAAAAAGAAAAATGCTTCAGGTATTTAAAAATAAATAAATCTCTATCTCGTTTCATTTATTCATACAAGATTTCATTATGATTTTAATACCTATTTATAATATATTTATATTAAGCTTAATATAACGAAAACAATTTTAAAATTGGAAAATAAAAATTAATTTGGGGAAATTAATCAAAAATTATTGTAAAAGATTCTGAAAAATAAAGAAATCTATTAAAATTTTTTGTCATAGCCGTTTTCATATTAATGAAACAACATTTTTATTGCAGGCTAATATATTTACCATAAATATTGATTATGCAATATTACTTTTATTCATATTACTTGTAATTTTTTGTAATTTGCATCGCGTGTATCCACGTAAAATCTGCAGTTAAAGAATTTTATTAAATCCCTCAATAAATAAAAAAAAAATAGTTTTCGTGTGATGTGATATTTTTTTATTTATCTCAAACACGAGAATAATAAAAGGTAGTAAGTCATGTTCATTATTTTGTTTACAAACTGAAAACAAAAGGCAAAATTTTTCAATTCAATCAACTACTTCAAGCTCATAGATTAACACAGTTTTACATAATAAATGCGTATCTGAAAATTGAAGGAACGCGTTTGTCTTAGAGCTAGATAATACATAGAAATTACAGCTTTACAATTTGAGCAAAGAGACTTGAATAGTCGTAAAATTTGTGCATTGGTAATTATTTTGCCATTATTTTGACAGGGGGTTCCTCCCCCTTAGTTTTTAATAAATTTTAAAATAGTGTATATTTTATAAAATTTTATTAAAAATTATTAGATAAATAAATTAATTTTAATGATTTTAAAAAAAATATTCCAAAAAAGTGAAAATAAAAGCAAAATTTGAAATAAAAAAATTGCTTTGTATAAAAGAATATGTAGGGGCTATACTAGCAAGTTTCAATTTTTATACTCTTATTTGTTATTAGACTAAACACATTTTTGGGAATTTATATTTTTGTAAAAAGTTCCAATCAACACATATTAGATATTGAAAATTGCTCTAAAATGCCCTAACAGTAGTCTTAAAATACTTTTATAATAATGGTACAAAAAACAACAACTTATCATCATTATTTCATCATAAATATATGTATTTTTTCCTGAACACGAATAGTTTTTTTCTTTAAATTAGTACAATTAAATTACTTATAAATTTTAAAAATCATTTACTTTACTACCCAATATTTTATATAAAATAAGTATTTATACACACATATAGTATATAATTAAAAATATTCTTATTATAGATTTCATACCATTGCAAATAATCCTGGAGATTATAAGATTTATTATTTAATTAAAATTATAGGAGTGGTCTATAGTAATTTCCAAACCTATTATAACAGTTACTCCAAATCAATATAAATACAATCAAGTGATTGTGCAATGGAACTTGATGCTTTCTTATAAGTTTAAGGGCATAGATAAATTTATCGTTCTAAGAATTCATTAGTCTGACTTGAATAATGCTATCTTAAATGGGGCTAATTGGAATCACTAACTTCTTTGGTCTTTTCGAATATACATTACAAAACCATTTATGAAGAGTAGTATGCTTACGTGAATTTCAAGCAATAAATTTCCTAATTCAAATCTATTTTTTTTTCATTTCACACAAAGTTAAAAGTAAAGGAAATATTTATAAATGTGTACGATGTAGAAGATGATCACTCAAATAAATACCCTCCTGTTTTCTAGAGTTCTTCAGAAGTGAGTTTCTCTGATTCGAATGAACATAGAGGATGTAAAAATATGGAGATGCAAAGATTTAAAACGCAATTTTCTGATAGAATTTGATTTACCTGTACAAAACGAAATCATTAATATTTCCTTTTCCTCAACGTTGACCAAAACGAAATTCGTTATGATAAACTTCTCTTTGAAACAGATTATGCGAGAGTGATTAAGATGAACATAACTAAAGGTGTTTTATTTATTAACTAAATCAGATAACCACCAAAAAATATAATAAATTTAGAAATGAAGAGGATATATTTGAATTTTTAACTGACTTATAAACTTCCAATTCATATGCAATTTAACTTATTTTTTAATTTAAATTTAAAGTAAAAGAACATAATATAAAGAGTTTTAATCTATAAAAATTACTTTCTGATTTTTATCTAAAAATATGTATAATTTTAAAACCATACGATCCGTTATTAAGACATATTGAATAAAAAATTAATTAATTTCTTTTCTATTAGATAAAATATAATAAGATGAATAATTTTTAAGCCTTAAATATGATTTTTAGGGGGGAAACCTTTAGATTTAGCACTAGTATATATAACATATCATTTATCAGAAATGTAAATGCCTTACATTTCAACACGCTTTGAAAATCACAACATCAAACTGTTCTAATCTCGATTATCATTACTTTTTCTTACACAAAACCGGGTATTACTAATTCTTGAAGGCAATAAGAGAACAGTAAACATTAAAAATTATTATAAGGAAACTTAGTATTATAATAAAACAATCTGAAGTTTATGCAATTAGAGGCAAACAAATACAATTAACTTAAAAAATAGACAAATATCTCATTTTAAATATACCAATTTTTGTTTTCGATCATTGAGAGTACATTTTTAAGTCAGTTACAACTAAACTTGTATAATTCGAAGTCGCATCATCATGAACAATTATTTATGTACCTTAAACTGAGTTTTTAATCAATCAATTCGCATGGAAGGATATCTTGTAACAGAATATACGTTTTGAACTTAAAATAAATTACAATTCATATGAAAAATGAAGAAAAAATCT
>BMAO01024361.1:0-17989 GCA_019973975.1 Trichonephila clavata | reverse complement strand
CATTTTCTGAGGAAACACTCATACTAATTCTTTTTTAATCCATTCTCGATAACCCGGCATTTTCCCAAACTCGGCTACCTTCCGGTCCACATTAACCGAGTTATCGGGGATATTCTACTATATTATGTACCCTAATAAAAAATTTTTTTCTTAAGGCGGAGATCCTTCCCCATTCCTCTTATTCCTAGACATATCTCTATCGGTTTATCACTTATTTCTTTTTTATCTTCGGCCAATCATATGCGTGGTAGGCAGTTAAGTAATGAAAAAGAATTGGAAAGAGAAGCGTCAACATTTTTGGATAATAAAAATGAGCAGCCCTAAAAAACGGGATTTCTGAATTAATTTTTCTCAAAGAAAGAATTACTTGATGCGAGAATGGATTTTTGATGAATAAGATTATTTTATGTTAAAATGAACAAGAATTTTTTTTTTTGTTTAAAAATGACAGAAAGACATTAGTTTGTCTTTAAGAGGAATTATTATGAAAATTCATGATTTTATCATATTATTAATTTTTCTTCAATTTTTTTTAAAAATCCGAGTAAGCAAATAAATATCTTTTTCTGAAAAAAACTTACATTTTACTTTAAAAAAAATTTGCATTGAAATTACTTGGATGATAATTAAATAAATGTTTTCTGAATTTACGTTTTATTATACAATTTCTTATTACGGTTTTTTTAGCCTTTCAAAAATATAAATCCATATATAATTTTATTAAAAAACTGATGCTACTCAGATAAAATGGTCTTAGAAGTCAAATCATTCATTAGTTTGAAGCCAAGAACTGACTACAACACGTAACTTTTCCGACAAAATCTTTTCCACAGTAAAAAGAATTTTTGCAATTTTAGAATACGAACATCCTGTAACTATCGCACTTCCGCAACTATCACAGGAACCCAATTCTGTTTTCTCAACAGGATCACTTCTTCCGGATCGCCCTGAAAAGACACCTTCATTCCAATATTTTTTAAACACACTTCTCAACATCCCACCCACAACCACGGGTAATCACCATTCCTCTTTCCCTCAGCACACACAGCCCCAGAGAGCTACTTTTACTGTTGGTGGTTTTTCTTAAAGAAAAACGGGGTGGTAGAATCTGGGATGTTTCCCTAAATGTGCAATCCATCAACCGATCTGTTTACATATTTTTTTACCGTCCCTCCCCCCTTCTCGAACGAATCTTGATCTTTTCCTCCTGGAGATAAAGGATGCACTTCTTCTCCAAGCGATTTTTTCCCTCCCTACAGAGGATCCTAAGATATTTAAATAAAAAAGAAGAAAACCCTCGTGGGGGTAGTAGTAAAAAAAGTTCTAGAGGAAAGAGAGGGGGGTGCTATTCAAATTACCCGTCTCTCTACAATATACGCCCTAAGACGTATACATCACCGGGCATTAGGGGCGGCGCCACGGGCGTGAAAAATTGCACCCGGCTTTAGGAATAGGCTCGCTTCTTTTGCAGGAACCATTCATCTTCATCACAGAGTGACGCCGTCTACACGGAAACCCCCCTGCATTCCACCCCCTCCCGTTTCAGAGAGCTGGAGCTCAGAGGCAAAAAGAAAAAAAATTCTCTTCTCTTCCACGGAATTTTCTTGAGCGGATTTTGGCCACTTCCTTTTGAAGAGGGGAGGAGGAAGGAAAAGGGGTCATTCTTTAGCGCAAGCCACTTATACGGCATCGATCCGAAAGCCTTAATTTCAATCTCGTCTGACGGAAAAGATGGAACAGTTTGTTTCTCATTAAGTGTTCGAAAATGTACGGGTTTTGTTTCGTGGAATGGGAAAAAGAGAGAAAGAAAAGGGTTATGGTGTTCCCGATATGGAACTATTTGGTTGTGAGAAAGTAAATGATTTTCTTTCAGCTTATTCTCTCTAGTGAGAGGAATTCAAAATCAGGTTATTGAAGGGCATCATAATCCACCTTGTAAGAAAAACATCGCACAAGTAAATATTTTAAAATTCCTGGCACATTGATGTGGAAGGATAACAGTAATCTGCCGCGGATAAATCAGCTTTCGGTTATACCAGAATGTTCAAGTGTACCTGTCGCATTGAATGTATAGAGTACCTGTAATGCAGTGGGGGGGGTAACTTGTCACGTGCCATATAGTGGGAGCGGAGGATACCGGAGGACCGCACCTTTTTAAAATGCATTCATTATAAAAACTAATAAATTTAAGTTAAATTATAAATATGGCAGTTTTATTCAATTTATTTAATGTGCTAATAGCATATTACTATAGCTGCATATCATCTATTTAATTTTATAATCAGTTTAATGAGATAAACGTACCCTATCATATGCTTTTTTACAATTTGATTTGAAATCAGAAGTGAGATTGCTTGTTGAAATTCTCATCACAGCCTGTAAGTTTGTGACGCATCTATACGCGGCTCTACTAACCCCTAGAGGACTCTTTAAGGAAAATATTTAATTCAACCAACATTCGCCTAATGAAGAAAGCTTGATTATGCAAATTAAGTTTTTTTCAAATTCTGTATTCGCGAGTTTTGGGAGTTAGTTGATGAGTGAAGGATCGTGAAATGATTAAGTGCAATCGGAGTTTATCAATTGAAGATTTCTAAGAGAGGATCAATCGATGGTGATTAAATCCGGATAGGGATCGCATTCAAAGACTCAAGTGTGGGAATCGACTTCATAAAAATACAGGTATCGTGATCCTTATTTAAATAAATGTTTAGCTTATTAATGCGCGACGTAGCTTATATTGAGCTTGTTTAAGTTATCGTAGAATTAGTTGAGGGTCCGTATTATTATCCCCGGGCTAACGCGTCTCACCTCCACGCTCTGCTATCTGATCTGTTATCTTAATTAGATTATTATTGTGTCTGCTTGATATTTTAGTGACTATAAAATAATTAGAGTGAATTATGTCTACTGATTATTCAGTTCCTCCCACACACCTAGCCGGGTCCGAGGGTAGACAAGGGGTTCAGAGTCAAGTAGGAACCGACAGGCATTACAAGTTTATGTCAGGCAACTTGCATCTACATTTGCTCTTGTTGATTTTCATGCAAGGAAACTTTGCTCACAAATATATTTTGACTAAAGTATGAAGAACAATTTCCCCGCAAATTTCTTCATACAGGGAAATTTTTTATCTGAAAAAGTTTTTTAAAAGTCCATGTCCAAGCACAAAACATTTTTTCACAGTGATCTTAATGCAAGTCAATAAGCACAAGCTATAACCCCTCATTAACTATACCAATATCAGCAGTAATGGGATAACAAAGCAACTTCAATTTAGTCTCTTTTTTTTCTTCAAATCTTGAGATCTTGTGGCCTTGTCCTCCAAACTCTCTCTGTAGATTATCTCTTTATAGAAACACCTTCAGGTATTTATTTTCCTAATAAAAGAATAAAGAAATTCTGTTTTCCTGATTGTGAAAAATACAAGACGAATCTTTGATCACGTACGGGAAAGAAATCTTGATTCAAAGTGGATTTTCTGATTGTCTTGGCGGGTTGCTATTCCCGCCCCTGCTCTAATGCTTTTTTGAATATTTTACTCAATATTATCGTCATTTCTTATTAGACATATTGTTGTGCGGATACATATTATTACTATTATATTAACTGCTATAATTGGTTTCCATTAAATTTTCTGAAATATTTTCACTGATAAAATGAGGGAGACACTGAACTCACAGTACCGTATTATTGGAATTATTTAAAAGGGCTCTAAGGAGAGAGAGATGTGCTACCATATATCCCCCCCCTCCCAAATAATTCAAGGCGGCCGTGTGGTCTAGGCATCGGATCATGGCTAGCGTGTCATGAGTTCGATCCTAGTACCACTAAAGACCCGCCGTGTAGGGGAGCGATGCACGTTAAATCTGTCGAGAGCTCAAACGTCCTCCCGTTGGTGTGGTGTGGTAGTTAGGAGAGGGGGTGCCCGCTCAGGTGTTGTCCGCGTCACTTGACCATGGTTCAAAATTACGTGGACCGTCGCCAAAAGCCCTCGTGTTGCTAATCAGTGCGACGTTAATATTCTATCACTCACTCAAATAATTCAAATATATTGTAAATTAAATCCTCTGATCAGGGTTTTATGACTCTTGTCATTTTTATTTTTAAATTGACATTCTATAAATTTTGGCTTAATTAGCTATTTCGTTATCCATTTGAAAATCAAATCCCTTATTGGTAGGCGTTTTTTTTTAAAAAAAATTTTATTTAATGTAGATTTCATTAAGCATGAGGAAGGAACTCTCAATAATTAATTTTTATTCCTTAAAATCATTTAAGGGAAGAGAGAGGCAAGAAATGTTATGTAACTTGATTATTGAGACGGATGAACTCAAAATTAAAAGCCTCTGTACATACTATTGCTTGTAAAAATTTCAAAACCATGACGTAATTACGCAAATTAAACTTACAAAAAATGCAAAATTGACTAGGATATGTTATTGAGGTTAGAATTACAAAGCTACCAGACTATGTGAGCCGAGAAACCAAGTAAAATGTGTGTAAAAAGCACTGTAAAAGTATCTTGAATTATCGTGAATAATGTTTGTATCATACGTAGTATATGTATCCTGGGAAGTATATGATTGAGGAATTATTGACTGCTGCAAATGATTGAATTAGAAGTCAATATATACCTCACCAAAAACTCAGTACGGGCGATTAACGGAGTTCAAACGAGGTCGAATGACCAGCCTCTATGAGTGTGGCTTTCATTTCTTGAAATTGACATGGGGCATAATACCACAAGAGAGTAACGTGTATGGAAGTGATCGACCATGGAGAACCAGACAAGATGAAATATGTATATAACCTCGCTACAGGACGACAAACACCATATTCGCATGTTGGTGATTAGCCATACAGCATCCTTTCGTTGATTGACTCAACATTGGATAATGTCTATAGAGTGTCAGTCTATAGACATTATCCAATGTTATTATTAGTTAACAGTTAGTTATTAGTTATTAATGTTAACATTATCCAATTATCTATAGTTTTTTGACAAATACCGGGCTAGAGACTAGCAAAGATTCTTCTGTCCATGATTCCATTGACGCAGAACTATCATTTTGCAATGTTGTGAAGTCACCAACACAATCAATAGCGTTCCTCTTGACAACATGTCCTTCGGATGAATTACTCTGCAATCTATGCTCTATGGTGATTCCTCAAACGCTGAAGATGAGAATTGCTAATTTCAAAGTGTCTTATTCATTGTAATATGGAACGAACGTTGTTCGCATTATAGATTAGGGTGCTATTTCATATCATGGACCAAAACCCTTACTCCAAATTAGGAGGATTCTCTCCAAAAGAGCTATCGCTATATCAGGAAAGCTGAGAGTCCACTCGAACTCCAACAATCTTGTATCCCGTTCGAATACAGTTAGTCGCTCGAATAATACCCTGCATTTTTGGTGAAGCAAACTGACTTTTTACAAGTCATTTAAAGCAATCAAGAGATGATACATACATTTTAACGCTCTTTTACAGTGTTTTTCACACACGGTTAACTTGAAAATTTAACCCTTTATCTACCCCGACGGTACTTATCAGTACCACTCACTTTAAAATTACATAGAATAACCATTTTTATGAACGCTCTGACGATACTAGCAGGAATATTCTTTTAAATACACTTTTTCAAGATATATGGTAGCACGCTTTCTATGATGAATATTTTAGCGGGGAAGGCGAATAGTTTTTAGAGCAGAAATTGCGTTTTTTCAGCTGACATTTTGATCGGATTGCAAAGATTGTCATTTTTGTTCCGAAAAAGTAGTTAATGTCAAAAGATAAGTGTCTTATTTTTTTGTATGTTAATGAAGACCTTAGAAAACGATTTGACTATTTATTTTATGTGAACAAAATATATAATTAATGTGAGACGGCGTCTAGGGGAAGGTTCGATTTTAATGTTAAAATAAGCACGCAGAGTTAAAATAACCTAATTTATTAATAACACAACTAAAACATTTACTATTTACAAGGGGCTTTAAATAATTCGAGATAGCACCATACTAATTCCGAAAACACGTACTCTTTCTCAAAACAACGGAGAGAGCGATTTCCTCTGACCTGCCTTCGTTTAAGCTTTGATGCAAGTCTCAGTTTCTTCTTTCTGCCACCTTTATAAGTACATGACCTCATCGTATCGCGCAGCTAAAACTCACGTGGTTTTGATTAGTGGTGCCATCTCTTACGATAAAAATCAAAAGAAGTAAAAGAAAACTTGCACTCCTTTCCTACATTAATTTTACAGGGAATATCTTTAATTAATTAATTAGCTCTAATGGATTAAATTTCCTAAAGTTGAGTACTTGGTTTATGTATATCCCTTAATGTTTAATGTAGTGATTCAAAAAAAATATCGCATGAAAAAAACTGCAGTAAATCATAATGGGTACATAAAGGGTTAAGAAGCATTTCTAGTCCCACTCATGCGTGATCGCTTTGCCATTCTAATCAGTTGCATATATCCTGACCAATTTTATATTTCTCGGAACTTTCTGTCAATTTTCATTTTGGTAGACCTATTCTATTTACCTATTTTTTTTTTTTTTTACAATACATTATTCCCAAATCTTACTTGCCAAAAAAGCTTCAAAACTTGTCTTATATCCTTAAAAATATCTCTCTACCTTCAACATAAATTTAAAATGAAATCTTATGCATATATATATAGGTGTATGGGGATTCTGGATTAGTAAACAGAACATAGAATGGGGGAGGAGGACAGAGAGAAACGAGTTGTATATGTGGGTATTACCAGATATTTGAATTAAAAAACTGATTCAGTGTCAAAACCTCTAATCAGAAGATATTTTTAAAATCGTTAATATTTTATCATTTATTCTTAGATATTCTTATTATAACGTATAATTTATGTACAGACGTTACCTTATCAAATTCTTGTTATGTGTCCTCAGTCTTTTTGTCGATAATACTGAAACGAAGATGAAGAAGTACAATTTTCGCAATATGATCTTATTTGGTGGTTGTGGGACCCTAGAAGTAATGGTAGTGAACTCCTGGCTAGCTTTGTTGTGTCACGGGTTCGAAATCTAGTGCCAATGAAGATCTGTTGTATACAGAGGGGATGATGCACAACAAATCTGCCGAAGCTCAATATACACCCTCTTTTGCATAGTGAGGAAATTTTGAGAGAGGGTGCCATCTCAGATCTTATTTTCGTCACTTGATCATGGTTCAAAAATGAGAGGTACATCGCCAATATATCCTCGTGTTGCTTTATTCTGCTATGTGTGTGTAAAGGAGAATCAAATCAAAATCTTACAACTATATGAGAAGATATTAATTGAATATATATCAGGGAATTTCCACCTTATCTTTTGACTTAATTACCATGTTTTTATTAACTCACTTTCTTGTCCGTCCGGGTGGAATTTTGTAAATCACTTTAAACTAACTTATCGAGGAGCTAGAGACTTGAAATTTGGACCATAGCTCAGAAGTGGAGGACAGTGCATGGAAATGTGAAAAAAAGAAATTCTAGTCTTGAACCCAAGCCCCCGAAGAGGCAGGCCCCTATTTCGACAGGGGCCCTGTAACTCCAGAACTTACCCTAATTTACACAAACAAAGACCACTTGTAGATAGGACGAATCAAGTTGCGTCGACATATTCAATTTCGTAGCCCTGGGGTTAAGTTACCAAGGTTACCAAGTTCTTTTATTAACTCGCTTTCTTGCATGTCTGTCCTGGTGGAATTTTGTAATTGCTTTTAAACTAACTTCCCGATAAGCTAGAGACTTAAAATTTAGATCATAGCTCAGAAGATGATGACAATGTATGAAAATGCAAAAAGGAAAAAGAAGTTCTAGTCTCGAACCCAGACCCCCGAAGAGGCTTGTATGTCTGTCAGGGTGGAATTTTGTAATTGATTTTAAACTGAATTTCCGATGAGGTAGAGATTTGAAATTTGGATCATAGCTCAGAAGTGGATGGCAATGCATGAAAATGTGAAAAAAAGGGTTTTAGTCTTGAACCCGGGCCCAGAAGAGGTGGGCCTCAATTTCGACAGGGGCACCATAACTTCGGAGCTTACACAAACAAAGACAACTTGTCGATAGCACGGGTTGAGGTGCGTCTACGCATTCAACTACGTGGCTGTGGGGTCAAAGAGGGGCCCTCAGGTTACCATGTTTTTATTAACTCGCTTTCTTATATGTCTGTCCGGCTGGAGTTTTGTAACTGATTTTAAACTAACTTCCCGATGAGCTAGAGACTTGGACTTTGGACTATAGCTCAGAAGTGGATGACAATGCATGAAAATTATTATAAAAACATGGCACATAAAAAAAAATTTTATTAAGAAAATTATTTATTTTCAGTAATTTTTTTACGTAATATCTTTTTTCATCATGGACACAGCATACAGACGTAAATTTAATTTATTAAAATTTGTACTTTTAACATTTTTATTATTTCATTAACTTAATTAGCAAGATCTATATTCGAACTCTATACACGTCAACCTCAAACATTTTATAAGGATACACCTGAATTTGTATTTCTACAATCAGGGGCGGCCAACCTATCTATGAAGAGTGCCACTATCTGATTAAAAAAATTATGCATGCCACTTCCAACCTTTTCAACATAAAAAGAACATAAAAAAGTGAAAAGATGTTACTTACAGGCTTATTGTAGGATTTTTACGCAAATAGCACATTTTTTATGCAAGTCCAAGTAGAGAAATTTAAAAACATTTTAAAATATGACAAAAGTACAAAATTAGGTTTTATTGTTAATAAACTTTTTACAATTTCAATCAGTTAGCTTAGGTATAAAAACAAAATGAGTAACTTGAGAAACACCAAATTTTAAATAACATATTAAACACTGAATTAGTTGCTTATGTGACTTTGAAAGTTTTAGTACCAAGTTTTGAATTTTTTTTTTTTTACCAAGTGATCTATTAGTTCTTGATGCTAATAAATTAGGTTGTTTTAGGTACAGATCAATTAATTCTGAGCGATATTTTGATTTTGTTATGTTTATAATCGAAAACATTTGTTCCCAAACATATGCTGTAATCCAAACTCAAATAACATCTGACAGCCAAATGTTCTAAATCTGGAAAATTGCTTGTTGGTACGAATTCCAAAATTCAATACATTTCGGATCACTTGCAATTGAAATAAGTTTATGAAAATGATCCCCATTTTTTTTATCATTTTGAAATAAATTTTGTTATTGTAATTTTTTCATTAACTAAGGAAATTTAAAATAAATGTTCAGTTTTTTTTTTTTTGTTTGAGACTACAATATTTAAATAAAATTGTAAAAAAAAAAATGTTATTTATTATTATTTTTTCAAATATTTTAATTTTTTCAGAAAGTCTTCGCGTGCCATTGTTAAAATTCAGCCGTGCCATGTTCTACATCAAGGGTCTCAAACTCGTGGCCGGACCAACATATTGGCACACAATAATAAATAATAAAGTAAGAAAATTTCTCGCGAAATAAGAAAGATAGTAGCAGAGAAATGATGTCAGTGTCAGGAAGTAAACATTAAATTTTTTATATTCCTTTATACATGTTTGTTTTAATGTATTCTACGAAATAAACCTACGTTTCTATGAATATTGATTTTTTTTAGACCCGCCTAAAGTCAAACCTTTTTTTTTTAATTAGTCTTTGAGTTTGACACGCCTGTTCTACATGAATAAAAATTGTGAATTTCTCCTTTCCTCTTCACTCCGCAATAAAAAAATTAATTTTAATTCGTCAAACGAATATTTATTAAATCTCCGCGTTGTAAATTTTTAATAATATACTCCGTCTAAAAAACCGTTAATATCATAATATACAATACCCTCTATTTATGAAATGACCTTGAACACGCTTACCGAAGCAATATACTTAAAACCAATCTAGTTTCGATTCTATCCAATACCTCAATAATGTCCTGTCTTAGAGCTAAATGCGAGGGCTTGCTGTGTGCTCAGTATTCCGATCGTACACCCTCTCAGTGAGTAATACTCAGTCGGGGCGATTACGAGATACGCCTCGACAACACTCCCTTGCAGTCCCTTAATCCAGGATCTCTCTCGCCCCTCTACTTGTCCCAACATCTCTTAATCTAGCAGGCTCTGACCCCGCTCGCTATGGGTGGAGACCCATCTGAGGGCAAGAGTATTCTTGCTTGGGGTTAATAGAAGCGATTTAAATGACGAAGAACAATTATGTAATCGAATGGTTTGTATATTATAACAGCTTTTCGTTATGGAACATATTCTAAAGGGAAAAAACATTCCTGTAAAATATGTAGCGAATTTCTGTAGTGTTCTGCTTACATATAAAGGGAATATAAATACGTTGGTGTATATGTAAGCGTGCAATTATTAATTGTGCAATATATTTTACAATTAAATTTATCTCAACGACTTTGCTGCTCTGAAATAAAGTTCAGATAAAAATAAAAAAACTTTTTAATCTTTTAAATTTGTATCCTCTTAATTTCTATTTTTAAAAATATTCTTAAAAAAATGATTGAAAATAAAAGAGTGCATTAAAAATATTTTTAAGATAATTGTTATACCCCTTTTTTTGTGGATTACCAAAGCCCTTTTTCCCCCCATAAAGATTTAGGAAGAATATATACCATTTTGTTATCGTTAATTTAATTTGATTTTTTTATTAACGTCCTCTTTCGAAGTAACACCAGAGCTACTGGCGACGGATCCATTAGTTTTTAACCTCGGTCAAGTGACTAGGAGGATGCTTAAGATTGCACCCCATCTAAACCATACCACCCCAATGTGAGGACTTTTAACCTCGATGGGTTTAACGTACTCAATCACTTTATACACGACAAGCCTTCCGTGGCACTAGGACTCCAACCCATAACTTTACAACACTAGGAAACGAGAACGTGGTCACGACCACCCGGCTACCAACGGCTACTTTGAAGTTGTTAGAAAACTGTCTCGCATTGCTTGCCTTTCATTTCTTTATAAACAGAAACCTTCTCATAAACATAAACTTTGAAATTTAAATAAAATTGCTCTGTTTTCTTAAAGAGTTATTTTTTTCTGCTTCCAACTGAAAAATAAATTGTATCTATCACTGAAAAACCTTATTGTTATGATTAAACTTCCTTGTTAAATCTAAAGATAATTATATTAATACATGATACACAATAAAGTTATGTCTTTGAGAATTGTAACATATGTAGTATTAACACAGTAATTTATGTTTTTGTTTTCTAAGAAACAATGATTTTTCTCAGATAAACAGAAAATTCTTTCCCCGATTCAAAAGCAAAAAAAAAAAAACTGTCTGGAAACATAAAAGTTTTTCATCGAATCCTCAAACTAAAATGTAATGTATATGTTACCGGCAAAGTATGAAATCCGGTATTCTATAGAATGCCTAGGCATTGTATAGAATGCCTAAATCTAGCCGGCAATGTATGAAATGATTCCTATTTCACACATTGCCTAATGAGAAACCGGCAAAGTATGAAATACATCTCAGATTCGTTTCGAATATTGTCAATTGGTAAGATATAAAACTTTTAACACATTTATCAGGCTCAGAATCTGTTAGTTGTACATTGCTGTTTGTTTGGAAAAGTTAAAATACTCAATTTTACTTAAAATTGTTCAACGAAAAATTGTTTTTTTTCTGTGCTACCTGAAAATGGAGGAGCAAGCTATAGTGCTGGAGAAGGAGTCATGGTCTATAGCAGGGGTCGGCGACCTATGTCACACGTGCCACATGTGGCATGCGGTACAATTCTCAGAGGCACTTTGCACTCTCAACAAATTTCTAAATTTTTCAATTGTTTCAAAAATGCTCTACTCTGTGGTTCGCTGAATCATATTGGTAGATTGGTTTGACACGCAACAGCTAAAAGGTTTCCGACCCATGGTCCATAGACATGAAACCAGTATTCGACGGCTAGTTGCCCAAAATTCAAGTTGATGCTACCAAAAAAAATGTTTTTTTTTCTTAACTGAAATTACTTAATAGAAGTTAATAACTGATATACAAAATGCTAAAATGACGATTAAGAAGAAACCCAGGGACTATTGGTTACTGAATAGTTGTGGGATGTCATGTTTGCGTAAAATAAAAGTAAACTCTTTTAACCTGTTAAAGAAGGCGTCAGTACCATAAAACAGTGGTCCCCAAACATGGTCAGAGACCTTGCTCTGAAAAAACGAAGGTGTACAATGGTACAGCGAAAAATAAAGGATTATTTTGCCAATCCCTTTCTCTCTCTCTCTGTTCATTACCGAATATTTTTAAGAATCTAAATTCCTGCCTTCAATGTGAAAAATGGTGGCCGTGGTAGCCAAGTGGTCTAGGCATCGGATCATGGCTAGCGTGTCATGATTTCGATCCCAGTATCACTGAAGACCCACCGTGTGAGGGAGCGATGCACGTTACATATGACGAGAGCTCAAAAATCCTCCCGTTGGTGTGGTAGTTAGGAGAGGGGGTGCCATCTCAGGTTTCGTCCTCTTCACTTGACCATGGTTTAAAATTATGAGGTCCGTCGCCAAAAGCTCTCGTGTGTAGCTGAACAGTGCGACTTTAATACTCACTCACGGGACATTTTGCACCTATTTTGCTTTTTCTTCTGGCACGTTCCCGCATGTCATGAGTTTCAATATTTCGTGTTAGTGTCCAGTTTCATAAACTGCATGGATCGCATTCGGTTATCTGAACGGTATCCGGTCCCAATTGATTAGGATAAACGACGTTCTACTGCAAATTATAAGTCAAAACAATTTAAAATATAAATAATCAATGTCCCCACCCTCAGCGGACCAGCGTAAAATTATGAAACGTTGACCGGTTCGGAAGATAAAAATTTGGGAAGTACTGCTATACAGTATTACGTCACGGCAATGGCGTAAAGTACACCCCCGCACCGCGGGGACGCAGGGTTCTAGGGGGCCCAAAGTCTGACTGACACCAAATATATATGGTTTTGAAATCCTATTTACGATCCGGCTTGGGGCCCAAAACCTGACTTTGCAGGGGGACACTAATGTTCTCCGTTAGGCCACTGTGTCACGGATTCATTCCCCCCCCCCCAAATTGGCTGGCAAATTGGTATTTTTACCACTTTCAGACCTAGTACATTAACCAGGGCCTGGTATCCCTTTTAAGTGAGGTACCATGTAGGCGATACCAATTGCAACCCGTAATTTTGACACCCAATTTCCTTCCCAGTGGGAGGTATCTGAGCTCTGACGACGTGAATTTGTTCAAGGAATTTAATTTGCCAAGAGTAAAATTAAATTCCGAATTCTGGGATGTGATAGAATTCTGAAAGAAATTTCAACCCAATACAAAAATGTTACACGTTATGATATTGAACTTGCACGTCCACTTATGTGAGCCTTGCAAGAAAAAACAGACAATTATTTAAAAAACGGTATTGTAGTAAAATCTTTGATTTTTTTTCCGAATGCCAATATATATATTGGAACTTGTAATGAGTGGGAAATAGGCTGGTTTCTATCGACTTGGAACTTCTGAAGGAATTTGAATACCAGTATATGCGAAATCACAATTTAACAATAATTTTTTTAATGGCAGGTTCATTATTTTGTCAGAATAACATTTGTACTTTTTGGAATGTAAGTCCCCATTCATATAATATCCTTATCATGTCCTTATTTCATAACTTTGCCTAAATAGCTTTAGGCATTCTATACAATGCCTAGGCAAAGTATGTAATAAATCTCATATTTCATACTTTGCCTAAGAACGTCCGGCAATGTATAGAAAGCCGGCAACATATATATTTGCTGAGTAAATAAATAGTTAAAAGAAATTCCAAAACGTAGTCATTTTGTAATAATATCGAAACATACTGGCACTGTTTCTATCAAAGTACGCCAAAAAGAAAGTTAAATTTAGAAAAAATTAGTGAAAAGAAAATATGACAACAATGCAATTGTTAAAAGCTTTCATAACAAATTAATAGAAAGAGCCTTCATTGTGATGGTTCAAATAAAAATATGTGCAATTTGTTTTAACAAATGGTCGAGTTAAATTCTTAAAATGAACATGAACATATATTTATGTATATTATTTTATTGAAAACACACACCTACGATTCCCCGTATACCAAAAGGTATCACATGGGGCTTACAGAAGCAAGTATAAAGCACATTACAAAAGAAATTTTTTAAAAAAAGAGGAAAATTCAAAATTTATGTAGGATTACAATTACTTATTATAAACTAGCAAAAAAAAAAAGTCAAAGGCACTTACTAAACCAATTAACATTAAGGTCTTTAAGTGGCACTTTTAGGATCTTTTTTATACTGACAAATTTAGAACACAGAGAAGCACCTGCTCAAATATTTGACTCGTTACCAAAGCTAAAGTCAGAAGATGTTGAAGGACACAAATTAAATCTGTTTCAAGTAACTTTTAAAATTATTACGTCCCGTGAGAAATTGGGTAATTTGAAATTGATAAAAAAAATGATGGCATAACAATCTCTTACTAATCCATAGAAAAAAATATCTTAGTTAAGTTCCTTTAGTTAGTTTCTTTTAAAAGGACTCGGGGACTTTTCTCTCAAAGACTATTTTTCTTTTCTTGTAAAAGGACTCAGGGGCTTTAACAATAATATCAATTTCCCTCTTGATGGCAATTTTTGCAAGAAGTTGGACTAGTGGACATTTTCGAAAACACTAGTGTATCTACGAACAAATGCAAAATCAACCGAGAGATGTCTTTATCATTTAGAATTCTTAATTATTATCTCTTGATAAACAGTTGAGCTTTAAATTCATTATAAGTTCTACTTTTCGGAATTTCACTGTGATAGCAAAATATCTCAGATTTTTTTCACTATAATTCATTTTAAAAAAGCTATTTTCACTACACAACATACTCTCAATTATTTTTTGAGGACTGACCACTTTATTTTTTTTCAGGGTATGCTCCTTTTTACAATAAAAGTTGTCTTAGCAGTTAAAACTATTATTTACACATTTCTGTATATCAGAATGTTCAATAGTTTATTAGACCAAATAGATTTTTAATAATAAAAACAATGCTACTGAACCATTCTCCGATTCTAAAACATTTGCTTTTGCAGTTTTAATATTACTTATTTATTCTGAAAAAATAAACAGAAATAAATAAAGAAGGTCTTTTACACTTTATGGAAACAATTTTTTAATTTATGTTCTCGTTTGCATTTTGAGCTAAGACTTTGCAACATCAAAACAATATTCTGCTAATGTTTTTTCTTTTTGATTGAAATGTGAAGGAAAAAATTATTTTGAAAAAGGACTCCTAAAATTGATAGAACGGCTCGAAGGTTGCGTAATTGTGCTTTCCGATTAGAAATATTCGTATCAACAAAGTGGAGTAAAAATCTCGGTTATTACATTTCAAAGAAAAATATTTATAATACATTAAATTTAAAAGGAAAATAACGTCTAGTTGAATGCAAAAAAAAAATGAAAAACATGACCAGGAAACCTTATCCTATGACTGTTCGAAAGCAAACAATTATGAAGAAAGCGATGTGTCTGATCCTAAAAGAAAATCCACCGACTCAAAGATTCATTGCATCGAAACTAGAAACGTCTACTGGCACCGTAAGAAAAATCATTCATAGAATTTAAAGTTAAAAAAAAAAAATGTTTAAACCTAAAGTTCGTCTGCTTTTACCAAAACATATATCCGAAATATAGACAAATTGAAGAAATATGATTGAAAAACATCTAGCTGCTGAAAAATGAAAATTTATGGTAACATACGACGAGGCATGAGTATATTTAAGTGACTGTATAAAAGAACATCAATTTTTATTTTGATTAACTAACGGGAATGACCATACAAAATGGTTTTGTCAGCGCACACAAATATTCCCAAAGGGATTTACGATAGTTGCAAGATTGTGTTACAACGGCAAATTAAAATCAAAAAAGTCTCATGTAAAGACAAATATTAATTCACTCTACTATCAGTAAAATATTTTAGAACCAATTTTCGAAGAAGTTCCAGCATTATAGGGGAAGAACATTGATAAAATTGAGTATCATGTGGACAAAGCATCTAGTCACACGTCTAAGTCAACTGCCACTTATTTAGCAAAGTAAGAATCAGTATCAGAAAAAAAAGTATATCTCATTTGATAAAATACCTGTAAAATTACCAGATACTTCTTCAAAGGACTTTTGTGGTTTCAGTTTATTCAAACGATCCTCAGTAAAATGGCATCCAAGAACACTGAACGGACTGAACGGTTCAAGAGGAATGGAGTAAAATTGGCATGACAGTACTAAGAAAAAGTTAACTTTCACTGAAAATTCCAGTTAGAGCTATAGTCAAGAATCATATCTATCAAATAGAATCAAATCCCCCCCCCAAATAGGCATTTATAGATAAAAGTTAACTATTAAAATTGTTTCCACAAAGTGCGGAAGACCTTCTGTATCGTAATAACGTAAAAGTAGTAATATGAAGCATCATATAGTAGTTATATAAACATCATACACAGTTCAAATAAAATATCTGCAAAATGTCTGGGTATAATCTAATCTAAGATAAAGAATTCCTCTACAAAATTACGCTATGTCTTCAATTCATATAGACTAAATTTTTTCTCACACCAATTTTCAAATAAACTCACGTGTTAAAATTGTAACTAAATATTTTTACTAAAAAAATTTTAACTAATAAAAAAGTGTGCATAACTGAATAAAATGTGACTCATATTCTAACATCTTTTGTTATTTCTCAGTAAAAGAGTATCAGATTCTTTGTGTGGTGGGGGGGGGGTACGGGTAATTTAAACTATATTTCTTAATTTGGAATTTTTTATTACCTAATTTAAAACAAATATGTCTAATTTGAAAGAACTTTCGATGGCTTGTTATATACATCTTTTGTTATTTCTCAGTAAAAGAGTATCTGATTCTTTTGTGTGGGGGGGGGGAGGGTACGTGTAATTTAAACTATATTTCTTAATTTGGAATTTTTTATTACCTAATTTAAAACAAATATGTCTAATTTGAAAGAACTTTTCGATGGCTTGTTATATACAGTCGAACCTCTACAGTAGCGCACACAAATATTTTTCAAGGGGGGGAGTCCATGGTGGAAAGTCTCACAACTCGTATCATACCTCAAGAAAACACCAATTAATTCTTCTGATTTTGTCGATTTTGTTGAAAAAAATAGTAAAAAGTAAATTATTGAATTAACAATTAGCATTAATTAATAAAATAAGTTGTTAATTACAAGTACTTAATTAAATTTTACGTTATATATATACAGGATTATCATCAATCGAAACAATTCAAGGGCTTTGGAGGTGTCCAGACCCCCAGGACACCCCTTGTGTGGGCCACTGAACCTCTATATTGTGAATTTTTCTGTATAGCGAACTTTTTCCTGGAACCAAGAACATTTCATGATTTTCTTCGTAAAATAACATCCCAATAGCGAAGCGCATTTTCTGTATAACGAACTTTTTTCTTGTGAATCATTTTTTCTCTCCCTATTTTTAAAGTATTTCTGGACATTTCAAGTTATTCTCTCTTTTAACACACTTTATGGGGGACATAAATATTGAACTGGTTTTATTAGAGGCCTAACTCGCCGAGAGAAATAGAATTCTGAGCGTTTCAGCCAAGAAGTGCAACCTTAGACCCCCATTACCAGTTCACTGTAACATCCTCGGTGGAGTTGTCTCGTGTCCCCGTGTTCTTGAACTAGTCTCCATTCATTTGTAATGTTGATCAGTCGTACTGGTAACTTCGTTTTTTTGAAACTCGAAAAGTTAAAGCGTAAGTACTTGATCCAAAGAAAAACATTTAATTCTTCAGGAATTGAATAAAGGCGTCAAAAAAATTTCTTGCAGTTTTTCTTTTTTTTTATAGGTAATATAAATAAAATAAATATATATTAATTTACAAAAAGGCGTGAATAATTATTTGCTTTTAGTGTTTATGAAGTTAAAATTTTTG
>BMAO01024360.1:0-19235 GCA_019973975.1 Trichonephila clavata | reverse complement strand
CTCTTTTGAACAAATTGCTTTGAAAATTGGATAAATCTACTATATCGCGAATCATCATGTAAGTGAGTTTTTCCGAGAAAAATTCGTGCAGACTAAATAGGAGTGGCTCGCCAAACAGAAGATTGTTGTGTCTTCTGTCAGAAGAGCGATTAGTTAATACTTCGGCTGTTGAATAGGACCAAAGACTGTTAATCAACTTATTATGATGATTGGATAATAAGAGATTCCATGTGAATGTATAACCGTTACCTGAATACATTGCCTATTTGTATTTCTAGACACTGTTAGTTGTGTCTGAGTGCTGTGAAGACCTCTTGGGATTTTGTGAATTCTAGCGTTGTGGCGTTTCTAAGGATTGTTTTAAGTTTTCATTGCTCCTAACCTTTCTTTGTAAGCGCAGGTATTTATTTCTTACCGAATTTGTGACATTGATTATATTTTTTTACATAGAAACTTCTTGTAATTACAAAAAAGCTTGTGAATTTAACTGTTATTTTCTAATATTCATATAAAGTTTCCTTTTTGCTACTCTTGAAAATTCATTTCAGTATTATTATTAGGACATCAAAGTTTTAATGTTAATAATTCTTTTATTTTTTAAAATTGTAAGGAAATATTTGTTTGCTTTACATCAATTAGACAATTTATATGCAATTCAATAACTCATAAGAAATAATTTGTAATAAAGAATAATCCAATAAAATTTAATCATTATGCCTAAGATTATGTATTAACATGATTCCTTTCTTTAACTTAATAGTATAAGAGTATTTTCTTTTTTAAACTTTGAAGACAGTCTAAAGGGAAATTTCTAAAAGAAATTTCAAACCTTCGTAAATGATAATTACTAAGTAAAGTCAGACAATCAAAGCTGGCAAATGTGTTATTTCATTATAGATTCATCATATATTTCGAAAAATCTTACTATGTCTTGGGAATTTTTATAGAACAGTTGTTTAAAAATTAATATACAATAACAATGTTTCAATTTTATATATCCATATTAATGCAAATAAAGATTGAAACTGCAAAAAAAATACTCTTTTGGAATACATCTTAGTAAAAAATACTCTTCATAAATGCATAATGAAGCAATGTCACTGATAGTCTTTCAAAGAATATGAAAATGCATTTTTTAAATTGCAATGAATTTCTTAGTTAAAAATATAAAATTTTCACATGCTTCACTTGTATAAAATCATGTAATATTAAAATTAAATGTTGATAAATGATGCAAGTTAAATAATTTTAATTACTAATTTAAACTAGCCAACAAAAATTTTGTATGCTCCAAAATGTAAAAATTTTCATAAAAATAATTTAGCATGTTTTAAACAATTTCTAAAATTAATCCCATATTTTAGTATGATTCGTTTTTTTTTTCATGGGGACAATGATTTATAAAAAAAAAAATTCAAACATTTGTAGGTGATAATTATTAAGACTATCAAAGTGCTAATGTTATTATTTTACAACATATCTTTAAAGGCTTCATAATGGATTGGTACAAATCATACTATTTTAAGGCCACATAATGCGCCAAACATTTCAAAAACAATTTTGACATTTTCTTATGGCCCATATCATTGAGAAGCTTGCCACTAAATTTTAGATTCGATAATAAATTAGTTTTAAAGATATTTGAAGAGCTTAGGTTTTGGTTTCAGTTTCATTTTAAAGCAGTTTTCCACTCTTAAATTGAATTAAAATATTTTTGAGCCCAATCAACTCTTGCAGTGTGAAATGGTTAATTATTTCAGTTCTCATTACTAAAAGCATTTCTGCTTGATAATGTTTTGAGTTCTCATAGTTATTTAATTAAGATTATTTTCAAGGCTAATTTTTGTTTTAAAAATAGTTTATATAACTTGGAAGCTTTATCATTAATTTTTTTCTTTTTGGCCCAAACATTCTCAGGTTGCTGTGAGAAACAATATTTCGAAGAGATGGACACGACGGAAAATGATGTATCTAAAAATCCCCCTCAGTTAATACTGCAATTAGACTTCTGAATTCAAGTATTGCAGATAAAACTGAATATTCCATGATGTACTTAACTACATGATAATATATTGTCGTACTATATTTTAGTACTTTAAAGTTGGGCAATAAAACTCAAACTTGCTAAACTGTGCCCCAATTTAAAACTGCAATTTTTTTTTTTTTTTTTTTTGCAAACCTGGTGATTTTTATAGCTAAAGTTAGTATCATTATTTTATACATAAATACTTTGTGTTTCAAACAGTGCTGGTTTAAGCTCATTTCGAGCACTGGGTATAGAAGATCCTCAATTTTTAAAAACAAATTCAATACTTTTTTAAACTTGCCTTTGTTAAAGTGCCTATAACATGTTGATCTACTTTTTAAAAATTATTATACAATATTAAGGGAATGTTTCATCAGAAAAGGCGCAAATATTTTTAAAAATTCAATTTAATTATCCTCAGTTTGAAATGTATTTTTCTTCTTATTGAATTACATATAATTTATAAAAATAGTATAATTTATCTATAAACAATAGATGGCTCCAAAATATAAGTTAAACTTGTAAAATAGAAATTAGCATATTGGATCGACTTAATATGAAAGTTTTTGAATAATAATAAATATTTATCCATGATGAAAATGAATTTTATTTTTACAACACAATGAATTGTAAAAAAGAAAAAATTCAATACAATATATATAAAAATGAATAGTTGCATAAAATTTCCATTCGCAATTTCTACTGGTTATGTATCTTGACCAGGTATTGTATGTGTAGTGCATGCAAACTAAAAACTTATTTGGAGAAATGTATTGACATTTCATTATTTTGTTATCACTAATATGTATCTAAAGTATCTTTTTATATATATTTATATTCACACTTAAAAAAAATGGAAGATAAAAAAACATCAGAGAGAGAGAGAGGGGGGGGGGAGATACAAAATTCTCACTCTGAAGTTAAACGTGTGAAAATATATTATTAAGGATTAAAATCATTATTATACATCAACAAGTTACTAAAGTTTATCATGAATAAATTGAGTTCCATTCTAATCAAAATCACAGTTTCTACTACTTATAATCAAGGTAATTAACTAATTATAGCATTAGTTTACCAGGAAAATCCAAAATTTCAAGAAACTTTTCAGTTTTCTAAATTATACTTGAGCAAAATATTAAATCACTTCAAAGTCTGTCTAAGAAATGCTCAATCAGTACTCATACCATTTAAGAAATTTGAACTTATGTGTTAAACTGCCAAATAATTTTGCCAAGCAAAAACGCATCAAGAACTTTAAAAAATATTATTATTATTACTGCGTTCATGAGCTATGATGCCTATGAGCAGGAAGAGTTCCAGTTATTGGCTGTATATTGCAACAACATCCCACAGAATCAAATGTCTATACATAAAGCCATATTTGATTTCATGATCCTAATTCTGAACAAATATACAATTGATGCAAGTACTCTTCTTGGGTCAATATTTGTAAGTAACTCAATGTAACAAATTTATTCAGGACTTATAAGCAGGATAATATCAATATACATGTCTTTTAGACTTTAATATTTATGTAAAAATAAATCTAATGACATAAAGCAAATCTAATCTATAATGATAAATCTACAAATTGTGCAAATACCTATAAATGCTTATTTGCGATACATAGTAAAATAAAATTGTACATCTCTGTGATAGGTTTATACCACAGTCAAACTCTGAAAAAAAAATGTTCTGCTAATAGATACCACACAAATGTATAACAATTATTATTATTAATTTTTTTTTTTTTTTGTAAAAGAATTATGGATTCAAAAATGACTTTTTTAAAATTTTGATCATGTAAGAGTGAGCAGTACTTTTATAATCCATATATGGACATAAACATATTCTATTATACACACATTTTTATTAAAAAATTTTAATGCCTTAATTTATTATCATATTTGGAATTCAATTCTCGATAAATCATATCTTTTACCTAAAATAGCACAGGGTTCAAAATGTTGCATAATGTTTTTGCATATAATTTTACATATGTTAAATGATAATTTTGACTTCTAATGTTAAAAAATGGTACTTGATTCACATCATCAAGTGTAAACATTAATGAAGCTGTAGTAAATTAAAACATTTTTCCATTTCTATAGTGAATGCTTCTCGAAAATGTTTTTCTTTTTCCCTGTAATATTCTAAAATTATTAAGTAAAACAAATTTTTGATTTATACGTATGTATACTTGTTTTTAATACGGCATATATGGTTACATATCAGATTTTTGCATCCTAATTTTAGATAAATACTGAAGTACCTCTCGTTAATTTCTGTGAAGATGTGTAAAATTTAGATTAACCAAATATATGTTCTATTGTGCATGTGTTGGACATACCTGTCCTTAATTTTACCAAAAATATATCAATGGGTTGCAAAATATTATTTTGGGTGGACATTAAGGTATTTTCAATATTTAAAAAATTGAATACACTAAAAAAATATCTTGCAATGAAACCCTCTGTTAAGGTTTTCATATGCAAATCACTTACTGTTATTTGCAATGAATTTATTTTTCTGTATAATATCCTTCTGCTTCTATTTTGTTTTGTAAAAGGCAAGCTTATCCAGGAAGGAATGGAAAGTGCTGGCTAACGTAACGTTCGCTATCCCCGTATTAAAAGAATTTTTTAAAAAATTTTACATAATTATGCATGTATATGTAACTAACTACTCATGAATTTTAAGCTTATAAGGATGTAAAATAAAAATAACATGAAATTTAAAATGTCAGTTGTAGTATAGTAAAATTGATATAAGTAGGGATTTTCTTTTAACTGTTTTTTTAATATTGGGAAAAGTTAATGCAATCAGTATTTTAAGAATATAGATAGATACTTGCTTCTCAATGTCTATATGATCATGCTCTTTAGTATTGAACTGATTTATTCCCTGATTTCTGAAAAAATGAAATATGAATCCCACAAATTATTAAAATATATTGTACGTTCTTCACCATATAACAAGCATTATACATTTATGGATGCATATTTTTTAAAGTACATATGAACTTTGTTTATTTACTTGTATTTGTAAGTGTATACAAAATTACAAAACAATGACTTTGCTGAGCCAATTCAGTTTTAAATTTTTATATATCATGCTTGTTAAATTAGTGAAAATAATTATACAAAGGGAAAAAAGAAAAAAATGTAGGCGAGATCAACTGCATATTTACTCATCAGTTTAAAAACAATTAAAATTGGTCACAGAAGTAGTACCCTGGTTTGTTTTTTCATATCTGCAAAATTGAAATGCTTTAAAGTCGACACATTTATCAACATTCAGTACAATAAAAATTCTAATGACTTCAGCATAGAAAACTTATAACATATTATTGTTATATACGTTATATACACAGTTAGGAAATGAAACAAACAAAGTTATGAAGATATTTCTAAAAATTAAAAAGTATTCTGTATTGCTACTAAATGGATGGCAAAATTTAAGATTGAGATTTTATTTCAATAAAATTTAACAGAACAAAAATTTCTTTATTAAGACAGTTCAGTTTCAAATTTTTGTCTATAGTGCTTGTAAAATTGTCGAAAATAATCTTAAAGTAACAAAAACAAGTAATATTAAAATTAAGGTCAATTCCTTCTTAGGTAAGAAAATTTTTGTTTTAGTTACTTTTTATCAAATAGTTGCAATTAATATAAATATGTGTATACATATTACAGAATCAAAACATTAAGTGACAATTAATTTTTATTAATTATCATTAAAATTTTGCATTGCTATCCAAAACAATTGTGTATATGAAATTTCAGTTCAACTTCATGTTTTAAAACATGAGAAAAAACCTTTACAATTTTGGACAAAAGTCGCCAAAATGGTCGCTATGTCGCCAAAAATTATGCCAACATGGATGGATTTATAATTATTTGAATAATTAGTTTTAATCAATTAATTTTTAGTAATTAAAATTAAATTTCTGTATTGGCATGCAAAATAATCATGTTTTTAAATTTCAGCTCAATCGAGCGCTTTAAAAATGTATTTTACAAACGATTGAAAATTTGAATAAATATGGAGAGAGTGTAAACTAACAGTAGGAATTGAAAAAAAAGGTAAGCAACTACATACTTAACAAATTCAGAGCATTCATAATAGATCACAGAAGTGATACCCTGATCTGTGTATGTTTGCAAAATTAAAAATCTTCGAATTCGAAATGCTCAGAAAATATTTCAGACTCTTTTTAAAACTTTAAATATCGTCAGCGTATTTGATAAAAACAAAAAAATATTGAAATTGAAATAATTAAAAAGTACTCACATTTCAGTCGAAATTTCTTTTGGAACATCTTTTAATTTATGTGATACTGAAGATTTATTTCTTCTCTTGAAAATTCTTTGGGTGGATGGTGGTTTGGAAAATAACTATCTATTCTTTAGTGGAAACCGAAAAAAGCTTTCTTACCTGCAGGCAAATTTTTCTTTTGCATTGTAGCAATTTAATATTAATTAAATTTATAGCAATTTAACACGCTACAGTATTTTATTTCTTATATCATAGTAGGATGCAAATCCGAAAATTCCGCCAAAATACTCAGTCGAATCAAACACGTGGCTATTTGTTTTGTATATCATCACGTGATTATGACGTCAGGTGTATCGAGTCCATTGGCTGCTGTGTCTGTTTTATAGATTTCAGAATTACACTGAAGCATTTGTGGAGATGGAATGAAATTAAAGCAGCAAGTCCCTCTTTCTTCTAAAACAGGGGTCACCAAAGTGGTCTATATAGACCCCTAGGGGTCCATTTAACAACAGTATGGGGTCTGTCTGACCCAAGGGGTCGAATTTGGGTCTATTGGGACTCGAAGGAAAAACAGTTCTTAATACGCAAATCACACATATCTAACTGCGTACGTAAAATTTTATATATTTTTATAATTGACTTAATATTATATTCTTTATAGAAAATAAAATAATAAATCAGAAAACAATCTGCCCCATTTTTCCTTATAGGTTTTCGTATGTATACCGTGACGTCACAACTTGACCTTGTGATCAGTTTGTAATTTGCACGACTCATAGTATGTAGCCAGAAGAGCGATTGAGGCTTATCCGTGTCTCTTGCTGGCGAACCCATCAACCAATTAGGAGCCTTTGACTTTGCGAGCGACGACACTGCCGTTGGCTTTCTATGCATTAAGCGTGAAAGGAATCTTCAGTACTTGTTTTCTTTCTTCTTATGTGTGTGGTTTTAGTTCTTTTCTTTTTTATACGGCAGTTACGCATCGTGTCGTTGGTTCGCCCTTTGTCTCCATCGCAAACCATACGAGCCTTGCATATGAGTCAGATGCATAATGTGCGCTTGTCCAATTCTACACTGGATGCTACAAACGCAAATATCATATGCATTTTCAGCTATCTTTGTGAACTGTATTAAATGCTTGTAGTGTCATTATTACTACTATTATAACTACCATTGGATAATTAGTTATTGTTTCTATAAAACTATTCGTTTAGTTTTGATATCAATTTTAATTATTGTTACTTGTGAAAAGGTAAGCTTTAATAATGTGGATGAGTATAATATACCAACTTAATTTTAACTTATTTACAGAACTCTAATTTAAAAATGACAACTTCAGTATCTAAAAAGAAATGTCGGTATTATTCATTGGATTACTTAAAATTTGGATTTATTTGTTCACCGACAAATGAAACTATTCCTATGTGTCTTATATGCGAAAAAACTTTTGGAAATGGATACATGAAACCGTCAAAAATGAAAGATCTTAAAAGGCTTCATTCAGATAAAAAAAAATGAAGAATTAGAATTTTTCAAAAAACTCAAAGAAAAATTCACATGTCGGCCAACTCTAAAAAGTTTTCTGAAACAGTTTACTGAAATTGAAAATGAAGGAGGATTAATTGCTTCGTACAAGATTTCGCTTAATATAGCAAAGAGGGGAAAACCCCACACAATCGCAGAAGAAATTGTAGTACCTGCAATTAAAGACGTCATTGAGAATGTGATGAAAAAGGACTCTACTAATGTTTTAAAGTCTTTGCCATTAAGTGCAAATTCTGTAAAACGGCGTATTGACGAAATGGCCGAAGAAATAGAAAACACAGTAGTTTCGGAGCTAAAAAATTGCAAGTTCTCTACACAACTTGATGAATCTGTTTTTGGCGTTTCTGCTATTCTTAATGCGTATGTTAGATATTTCAGTAAAATTAAAGGATAACTCATTGATGAATTTTTATTTGCTAAATAATCTTGAAACCGATGGGAAGGGAGTGACAATTTTTAGATGTTTACAAGAATATTTAAATAAATATGACATTCCACTTGAAAATATAATAGCAATAGCCACAGATGGCGCACCTTCTATGGTAGGGCGTTACCGAGGTTTTGCTACATGTCTCAAAGAAAAAGTGCCCGGTATTCGTACTATTCATTGTGTGTTGCATAGACGCAACTTAGAAGCAAAATATCCGAGTTCAGAGTTACATGAAGCTTTACAGTTTTGTATTAAATCTATTAATCAAATTAAAGCTCAACCTCTTAAATCAAGATTATTTGCCAAACTTTGTGAGGAAAACAATGAGTTATTTAACCAATTACTTCTGCACACCGAGGTTAGATGGTTGTCTAGAGGTGTATGCTTGCAACGGCTCGTCAATTTATTTGACTCCACGACAGAATTTCTGAACGAAATAAATCCTGTTCTAAGGCAATGAACTCCAAAACAATAAGAACCATATTTTTTATTTAGCAGACTTATTTGGAAAATTTAATGACGTTCAAACAAAACTGCAAGGAAAAGATGTAACAATTATCCAAGCTCGGACAATACTGTTAGGCTTCAAAGTAAAATTAAATTTATTTAGATCTTCATTGCTACATAAGGATTATAAATATTTTTCAAATCTGCAACAATTAAAAATAAAAGAGGACTTGTAAATATATACAAATCATCTTCAAAAATTAAGCGACGATTTTAAACTGCGCTTTGTTGATTTGGAAAACATCGACATCCCTTATTGGATTATTGCGCCATTTTCGGCGAAAATTGATAACGTCGACATCAACATACAAGATGAGCTTGCTGAACTATTGTCCGATCTTGAAGCAAAAACGCTTATTAAAAATTTGACAATACATAAATTTTGGACTAATATAAATATAAAGCAAAAATATGTGAAACTTTACGAAATGGCTCAGCCATTTATGCTGGCGTTTCCAAGTTCGTATATGGTTGAAGCCGGTTTCAGTCACGTTAATTCAATTTTAACTAAAAACAGAAATAAATTAACTGTGGAGCTTCGGGGGGATTTACGGTTAAAATTGACTAATTTCGAACCCAATATAGCGAACTTTGCCAAGAAACACCACAGGCACACTCATCTCATTAAGAAGTAAAAAATCTGTAGCTACTTTACTTACTGCTTCTGATTTATTAAATATTTAGACTAATATATAGTTTTATTTTAATTACCTGAAAATTACAATTGTGGGGGTCTATGGAGATTTCGAAAAATTATATAGGGGGCGATGATCAAAAAAGTTTGGCGACCCCTGCTTTAGAAGAAAATTGGGCATAAATTGCTTAAATACACATTAATAATACTTTATTTTACGAAAAAGAATATTTTGCTACATGAATAATGATTTTAATCACTTCAGAGACACTAATTCTGCTTTATTTATATGAAAGGGGGAGAAAGTAACCCTAAGAGAATTAAAGTAACCCTAGACTACGTCATGAGATCACGTCATTGTTAGGGAGGGGACCCTCTTCGTTGGAATGAAAGAAGGAAGTTCTGACAATTTGTTTCAAAGATGAAACGGTCAAGTGACCTTGAGATAAGGTTGACGAGGGTGGGGGAAAAACATGAACAGGATTGCTGTTCATTTCAGGGGGAGGCGATTGGAATCTATTTTGGGACTGAAAGGGGGTTATTATGGGGTGTATACTTTCTTAGTGAGTGAAACATTTGTAGAATTGGGTGTCGTCAATGGATGCTATGCACCAGGGACCTAAAATAATCCAGAATTAAAAAAATATACTCTTGCATATGAAAACTTTACAATATACTCCTATTGTTGTCAATATGGCGAGATAAAAAATTTATCATAAACATTATTATTATGGATATCTAAAATTCGACAATCTTCAAAATAATTTTTGATGTTACGAAAGTTTAGTTTTTGTTATTCGATTTGGGAAGCTCCCAAGAATCCCTACCTCAACTGGACTTTTTAGAAGATATAATTTAGAAATGGACTTATATTAATAAAGTAGCGAAGTTTTTATGAAGAAGCCTGGTTGTTATTTCAATAGTAACTATAAAAATAATGTGAATGTTTCAAAAATCTTAATTCAGGCTCTGTAAAGAAAAATCTTAACTATATATACATAGAAAAAATATTACATAGAAGAAATTTAAATGAAAAGAGTATGTTTTGAAAATGTAATTTTTCTTCATGTTTTTGCTATAAAATTACATTTAAACAGTTTTAATGTAATGGAATAAAATGGAAAATTTTAATCGAATTGTTAAGTAATTACTACTCTGTGCTAATGGATCACATAAGCAGACTAAAAAATTCGTAAAACAGAGAATTATGCACAATCTCAAAAATAAGTTATTTTTGTATTAGGAAAGGAAGTCCTTTCCGAGAAATTAAAGCAGCTACGTCCAAATGGACTGCACTCTTAAAATTTCCCATTAGGAAAAAAATTCAATCAATATTAGATATGTAAATTTTGAAGATTAACTATAAATGAGAATTTTTACAGGGTTTATTAAAGTAATTTATGTGCCTGGAGCAGGATTAGCAAAAGAAAGAGAGAGAGAGATTAGTGTCGCTCTATAAAGCAACAAGAGGGCTATTGATCACAAACCTCGTAATGTTCAACCTCGGTCGAGTAACGAGAACGTCACCTGAGCTGGCATCCCTCTTTCCTAACTACCACATAAATGGGAGAAATGGCCTCATCTACACGGAGGGTCTTTAGTGGCAACAGGATTTAAGCCCATGACACTCCAGACATGCACTCGTGACCATATCCACTAAGCTACTGCGCCCACCAGGAATAGCAAAAATTCTATTGAAAAGGTTAAGGGAGTCTGATTACCAATCAGTTTTTAATATATTTGAAGTTTTCTGAGAGTTGACAATCTCAATATTTGACAGTTTAGAGAGAGTGATTAGTTTAGCAATCATTTTAAAGCATTTCCATTCTTAAAAATTTAATTAATTAAAAACTGGAAGGAGGTACCACCCCTTCCCCTATCTGCCTAATGGCGGACCGACTCCCATTGTACAAATTATGCAACTCTATCACAGCTCAAATTGTAAAACTGTAATTTCCTTGTATTATGTAGTTCATACGGTTTTTTTCTTCATAATTGTCTGTAAAATTTGTAACACATCGTCACGTTTAACTATTTTTGCACGTTCATGCAAAGCCTCCCTATCGTAAATGTAAATTTGTCCAAACTGTGAGTTTGCTCCATTCTGTAAAAAAGATGTAGTTTCTTTTGTTAACTTCACCTTAAAAAAACCTTGAAATAAATTTATTAGAGCATCATGAAAAACTTTTTTTTGTATATAAAGAGAGATATTTGGGAGAATAATCGGTTCGTTCAGTGAAATGGCTATTAACTCTTACTTTTACTACTAAAATCTTTTCTGTTCAGTTATGTTTCGAGGTTTTTAATTTTTAAAGAGCAATATTTGTGTTTTTACACATAGTTAAAAACCTTAGAAGCCTTTTTTGCTTTCATTAATTTTTTCCTATTGAGAAATTGCCGGGCTCAAAACATTCTTGTGTTACTAAAAGACAATATTTGGTAGAGGTGGAATACTACTGAATATTATATGACTTAAAATCAGCCTTTTTTCAGCTGATACTACAATGAGACTTTATTGAGTTCAAGTATTCCGTATACAAGTATTGCTAATATAACTGAATTTATCTATGATATTACAAAATGTATTATAATACTATAGTAAAATAATTTCAAGTCATGTAATAAAAATCAAACTTTTTAAATTGCACCGAATTAAAACTGAGAAAAAATTAGATGTTATACGTACAAACCTGGGGGTCTCTAATTTCAGTTTGTATCATTATTATTTTTATAAGTGTTTCAAAACTTTTATGAAAGCATCATGTTAAGATTAGGCTGAGTAATCTCTGTCATCGTATATATATAACAAATGCTATCAATTTTATGTAAAATATATTTTAAATATAAAAAAAATATATACCCTCATATAACATATTTAATTAAAGTTATAACCGATACTCAAAAATAACTCTGGCGGCTAGCTCAAATAATTTTAATTGGTGGTACATTCTAATTGAGCACGGTTACAATTACATAAAAACAGGAAAAATACTATAAAAATACAAAGGGGTTTGCGTGGGAGGACATTGGCACATCCTTTCTTCCCCGAGGTGGCAGGCTGACTGGTTAAGTGTTCACATGGCCAGGAGAGGGCGCTCTATTACCATTCGTTACACTCCCCCTCTGGTTCCTAGGTATCGTCCTCGATGAGGAACCAGCAGAGTTGTCTTTCCTGGGTCTTCCCCTTTTTCTGAGAGGCATCACTGGAGTGGCTTCCTTGTCTATGGATGGACGAAGAGCAGATGAATGATAAGGTCCGAGAACCTCATGTGGGTTGTTTGGATTTGCCACTTCATAAGTCGTCGGAGAGCGTTGAGTCACAATAACATAAGGCCCATCTCTTTTAGGCATGAATTTAGCTGTTTTCTTTCGGGCAGCATTGTTAAGGGGGTGAAGGGTTACCCAGACCTTATCACCTGGATGATACAAGGGACTAGGACGATGTCTTTTATCATAGAAGGCCTTTCGCTGATCTTGTTTCTCTTCAATTCTTGGTTTTGGAATCAAAACAACGGGAGAGGCGTACGGAGATTCACATTCTACTACGATGCCTTGTTGCAGCAGATAATCTAGCTCTTTCTTCAACAGCTCCTTCCTGGCTGGCTTCATCCAGTAGGGAGGCACTGAAATTGGTGGGTTGTTTTCAGTGTTGATGCTATGTTCAATAAATAGAGTAGCTTCTCCCCCTACTTCGAAAATAGAGTGGTGATCTTTAAGCAAGCTATCTAGTTCCACACGCGGAGAACCAGGGAGTTCCTGTCCTTCATCTTCCCGTAATTGATAGTTATTTATCGCCACAGGAAGTACATTAATAGATGTACTCTGATAAGGCGTTACGAAATTGTACGATTTTCGGGAATCGTCACAAAAAGTCCAACAGTTCTTTCTGAAATTTAGTACTATTCCAGCATTTTTGAGAAAGTCAACTCCAAGTAGAGAGGAGTTGTTTTTGGCATCAGGCAAAATAAGGAAAGGGGTTTTAAACTTTCTGCCTTCCAGAAGGACAGTTTGAAATGTACGTAGAACTTCTTTCTGAGTAACGATTCCATCAGCAAAGGATAGGGATATTACTATCTTCTCAAAAGCAGCTCCTTGTTGCAGAAGTATATTGTAAAGAGTTTCTCCTGCTATCGAATGACTTGCACCACTGTCCGCAAATGCAGTTCCTGAAACTCCATTTATGCTGATCCTGAGTACCGCATTTCTGTTAGAAGGAGAGAGACTGTTAACTCACAGAATTCCAAAATGAGCTGGATCACCCTTTGAAGGATTGCAGTCAGGGCATTTTGACTTGATGTAACCGGGCTTTCCACATCCATAGCAGGACAGAGGATGTCGGCTTTCAAATTGTGAATGCCCTCCAAATGATTTTTTTGGTGCTTCCTTTACCTTATCCCCCGTTCTCATACTGATTTGTTTATTTGTTTTTGAGGGGAAAGAAGTTCTTCTTATGTCTATCAAAACTTTATGGTTCGACGTCTTACCTCGAGCAATTTCATAATCATCTAATTTTTGTATTAGCTTAGATGAGCTTTTAATATCTCCCCAGATATCCACGAAGTGTTCTTTAACGTCCCTCGAAACTCTTCTCTTAAGCTGATCGGTAAGAACCAAATCCTTAAGGGAGTTAAAGTCTTTCACTTCTAGGCTATGTAGCCATTCTTCTAAGTAATTGTTTAGCTCGTACGCGAAGTCCTTCCACAGAGCTTCGGGTTGTTTTTGATGAGTACTGAACTTAATTCGAAACGATTCAGCACTCAACTTGAATCGTTGGAGCAGCACTTGCTTAATGTGCTGGTAATTTCCTAATTTCTCCTTAGGTTCCCGCAAGATAATATTGGAAATATCAATAGGTAACACTGGTAGAAGGTGTGTTACATAATCGACTTCCCCTATGTTAACTTGCTCACACTGCCTTTCAAATATTTTTAGATAGGTGGAAATGTCTGAAGTTTCCACAAATCTGGGTATGAGGTGCTGGATATTTATTTTCTCTGCGGCAGCACTAGTGTTAGTTGAAGAAGTAGCAGTCATGCTTAACTTCATGCGTTCTAGTTTTAAATTCAGTTCGTCTTGTTTTCGTTTGTATTCATTTTCCTCCTTCTCCTCATGTTCTGCCTGAACCCTCGTGTTGATAATGGTTTCTAGAAGAGTTTTAGTAAACTGTTCATCATAGTCTTTCGAAGTAATGATTAAATTTTTAAAATCTAGTATTCTCATTATTTCTCCTACTTCGAGGCCCAATTCTGTAGCTAGTGTTTTTAAGTCCTCTTTGCGCGCTTTAGCAAGATACGCCATTGTTTTTAACTTTTGAGGGGAAAAAAGGGTCAATTATAAAATCCAACAGCCACAAATTAAATGCAGTTAATTTAGATTTAAAATAGTTAACCTTTATATTTGAGCATCAACTAATCACTAAAATAATAAGAATTGGATATTCGAACACAATACTATTAAAAAATATATATTACAGATGTTTGACAGGATACAAAATCTAAACTTCGAAAACAAAATGAAAATTCAGATAAACAGAAATTCTGATGCACTTAGCCAAAACAACATATAAACTACTCCTTTGAAGGAATAAAAATACTTTTTAAAATATTGTAGATATTTGACTGAATGCAAACATTTAGCTTTAAAAATAAAAATAATTCACATGTAAAAGAAATTCTGATGAAATTCAAAGTCGAAACGAAACCAATGAATGAATCTTTTGAATAAAAATAAAAATACTTTTCTACTATACTTTTTGTTAGCAAAAAAAAAAAAAAAATTCTTTCATTTAAATTCGTAAATATTTTATATATGATCAAAATTCTTCAATATAGTTAGAAATGAAACACAATTTCATAACACTAAAATTCAATAAAAAAACAGATGCAATTTTAATACCCTAAATAGGAAATATATATATATATCAATCTCCGTGACGCTCTGGCATCATAAGTAAAAAAAAAAAAGTCAACAGAAAAAAGTGAAAAATATCCAGAATAAACAAATTTTACAAAGCAATCAGCGAGTGCTGTATTCTGAGTTCCAAGAAAAAGGAACAAGAGGAAAAAAAGAACGTCTGATTTTCACCAGGCAAGGGGTGAGAGACAGAAAAAGAGTAACAAAACGTCGTTCGTTTAACAAGCAGTGAAAATTCAAGGTCAGAAGTGGGGTAAGAAGTTCCCCATACAAGTACACTAATAGTCATAAATCACAGGAAATGAACAAAAGTAAAAGAATTTCCTTACTAGGGAAAAGAATTACTCAAATGAAATATGACTAATAAATCATTCTTATTATATTATTATACCATAAAATATTAAAACACAAGTAAAATTTAATAAAAGATCAAAATGAATCAGAAACAAAACAAAAGAAACTTAGCTGATACTCCATGAAGACGAATGCAATCCAAAGTTTCTAATTTCCCGGTAGGAAATATAAATTTTCTAGTAATCCGAAAATTTCTTCGTAGCCGGTAGCTACAATTTCAGAAATTACTTTTTTAAACTTCTTCATGAACTATCGTTCAGAATATTGAAGATAACTTTGTTAGACTAGTAAGTCATATTAAAATTAAATAATTATTCGGGCCGTAAGTTGGGCGACATTTTTATAACCGATACTCAAAAATAACTCTGGCGGCTAGCTCAAATAATTTTAATTGGTGGTACATTCTAATTGAGCACGGTTACAATTACATAAAAACAGGAAAAATACTATAAAAATACAAAGGGGTTTGCGCGGGAGGACATTGGCACATCCTTTCTTCCCGAGGTGGCAGGCTGACTGGTTAAGTGTTCACATGGCCAGGAGAGGGCGCTCTATTACCATTCGTTACAAAGTAGTGTATTGATACAGTGTACATAATTTGGGATAATAACATTTTTTTTTAATTCGATCTTTAGAGGCATTATAGTTTTTGTTTTATGCCTTTAGAAACTTAACTGTGTTTTTCTCAGACTTTTCAATTTTGAGGATATATTTCTCCCATAGATTTTTTTCTGTTCAGGCTAATATTGAAAAAATTTTGTAGAATTTATATATATATAAAATATGTTCTTTAAAAGTTAGTATGGATTTCGTTCTGAGAGTACTAGTTATTTTTTCTAAAAATCTTAAATTAATAGTTTTAAAAATTTGATATTTTTTCCATAGCTGTAAAAATAATTTTTTAAAATTCAACAAGGAATTTTTAGTAGGGAAAATTAGTTTGAAATGTTCAATTCCATACTAACTTTTGTTCTCCAATAATCTTAAGAAACAGAAATCACTGAAAATAACTAAAAAACTTAAAAATTGAGTATTTTACAAGAAAAATTTGTAATTTTTAAAATAAAGACCGGGTAAAAATTTTTTATTTGGAGAATCAATTTAATAATATAATCTAAAAAGAAAACACAAATTACTTTCAATATTACCATCTTTAAAAGGGCACTGTGTAGCCTTAACATCACTACTCAAACTAGTAAACATATTTAAAGCAATCCATTATTTTTTCTAGAGCGTACCATGCCCAAGCCATAGATATAAAGATCAAGGAAAAAAAAAAACGGAATTCAAAAAGTGCTACAAAACACACACACACATATATATACTAGCCGTTACCACCCGCTTCGCTGGGTATTTCATGACGTTTTATAAATGTATACTGTTTATATACAGATATATATATAAAATTATTGATATCTAAGCCCTAGCATTAAGAATTCGATTATATTGAAAAATATAAGTATACCTGTAACTCTTGATATAAAAAAGGACAGGAGTTCTAATTTGTATTTTCTAAAAATTTTAAAAATTGAAGTATAGAAGGATGTTTGTACTTTCGTAACCCTATAACCAAGTGGATTTCCACGCAACCAATTTTTGGAGGAACTACTCCATAAAGTAAGCATGCAAGACAAATTTTAAGTCTAAGTCTAATAGAGTAAAATCGAAGTTTTTATTATCAATTCCTCCGTAATTCCGTTGAGAAACGTTCTCCAATATAACTGTTCTTAGCGGATTTCAATTTAACAATGGAAAATGCAAACCAAATTCCACTATTATAGTCCTTGTAGTTCGAAAAAAAGGACATTTTTTTGTGTCAATACGCCCCAGTAACCCCATGCTTCCCCCAGGAGTTGATTCCCTAAAATACATTCTCACAAAAATGTACGATTTTATCTCCGCTTATAATTGGCGACACTAAAAATAACATTATGAGAGTACAAACGCAGACTATATACAATAAATATTCTGAAAACGTTGCACGTAGGAAATAAAAAAAGGAAGCTTAGCTTGAAAATTAATTCAATAAATATAATAATTTAATTGAAGGCTGTGAAATTTGTGTCACATTTTCATGAGTATTGAAAACACTGGTGGAGCTGGTCCTGAGTGGACCCTGTATCATCCTTGAGGACACTCTCTAAGGCCACCCCTGCGATTTTTTACTTACACGTTTGGGTGCCCGCCCTCAAAGCTTGGGGCCCCGTATCATTGATACGCGGTAACTATGCCCCTGATTGGAAATAGCATTAATTTGTAAAACAAGAAATGGAATGCTGTTAAAAAGGACTGACAAAAAGTGTTCTAGTTAATATTTTCTAGAAAAATGACATTTTCTTTTAAAGATTCAAATCGAAACTTGATTTCCATAATAAGCATCCTTCTATGACAATTTCAAATACAATTTGTATCTAAGACATATGAGAAGAAAGAAACTTATTAAAATTTCGCATATTTCAATCAAACAAAGAGAATTAGATCGATAAATAAATAAAGGTAACAAGATAAATAAAACAAATATCCTCTAAAACTCGAAAAAATACTTTTTGTAAATTTCAAATAAAGATCTACCAAATTCCTTCATCAAAAATTAAAACCCCCACCCGTATTTTGTTTCCCTTCTTAATCTTATGGCATTGTTTATGATACCTAAGACAATGTAAACGTATTTGTCAAGAGACAATTGAACGTTGTCTTCCTAAAAATCCTGAGCCTTATAACGATGCTTTTATACAAAAGTGAAATGAATTACATGATTTCTAAACCACTATACCAATTTCCACAAAAAGGGATGAATGTCATCCGAAACTAGGAAACAGTAAAATTCTACAATAGAATTCCCTCAAAAATGTTATACTCAAAGGCCTACCTGAAATACAATAATTCATGTGACAAAATATCAAGTGCATTACACTCAATTATTTTCCATATGAATGGGAAAACTCACATAATAATTATACCCAAATTAAGCAAATATATCCTATGTTTTACGACAAATCTAGACGATTAGCCTATCATTTCTGCAGAAAAATGTATTTTTTGAGTAGATTCCAGAACTATTTATACTTAGAAGTGCAATGCGCATTTTGATACCTATCCACTAGCACGTCTTTAAAAAAAAATGTCTCCGCACCCGATTTTGTGCAGCAGTGACAGAACCTTATTCAAACGTTGAAACTATTTGTAGAAAATTCTTTCGCATCCATTTCCTAACCACCCCCCTCCATTTGCTGACACGTTTTTTCCTCTCTTCGATCTGGTTCTTCAAAGAGCGCATGCGCTCTCATACCGACTACATCTGTCAATCATTTCTAAACCACACCCCGTTCCTATAGTAACGATAGGTTTCCAGAAAACAGGCTTCATATTTTGACGTCATCCGAGTTGCAAACAACGCCATCTGTTCGATAAAGCAAATTTGTGAAATTCCACAACGCTCTTAATGAAATCACATTATTTGTGTGGATGTGAAACTTTTGTTGAGAACTTAAATTACTCATATAAATCCACCATAAAATGTAAAATATCAGAAATAGTCTAGAAAA